>JBCEWC010020490.1:0-10905 GCA_038996855.1 Solanum aculeatissimum
ATTCATGGTTTCTCTCTCAACCATGAAGACCCAAAAACCTTTTCCTTTAATTTGATAAATTTTGATTTCTTGAAAATGGGTCTTTAATATTATGAATGATTTACTTGAAATTAAAGTGTGGGTTGTGTTAAATTATTAATTTCAAAGTGTATTGATCCCCTAATTGATGATTTTCATTGATTTCATGATGATTCAAAAATGTATGTCCCCTTGGTTCTTTAATTCAAGTATGGGTATTAAGAGTTTTGCTTTAAATTGATGATTTCATTATGCTTTGGATATGAACTTCTTGTATTGATGATTTAAATCATGATATCCAATATCCATGCTACTCTTGATCATCCATGCATTGCATTTATGAGCATGAAAGACTTGTTATCATGAAACGCTTGATAAGGGCTTGGCCCTTATGTTATGATATGATATTGGAAATGACTAAAGGTGATCACATAAAGTCTATGTTATGACTCTTTGAGCAATTATGGGTGTTTACACCATTATGATATGATATGTTATGATAAGGCATGATATGATATGTTATGTAGATGAGCTACTCCTATTGCATTGGTTTTGGAAACTCTTGTTCGGCTTTTGAGCTTAAGTATGGAAAGACTTAAATTATGATTTGGCTTATAACCCACTTATGCATTGTTTGAACGAAAATCAAATCTCCATTTTGAAGGCTTGTATATGTATATTGGGATGAGACTTAGCACAGAGGGTTTGGAATCGGGGTGGACTATCTCCAAGGGTCCATACTCCTTTCCATCAATCCATGTGCCACCATGGGTTATCTCCCTTGATGGGATTGACTTGTTATGTATCCCCTTGCTTTAGGGTTGACTACGAATCTACCTGGCAAGTAGTCCAATTCTAAGTAGTAGCTCGCTTAGTCTCTCATGTTGTCGGTTGAGGTCACGTCCCCGCTATGATAGGTAAGTTTGCATTCATACATCATGACATGACATGGAATATTGTTATGATATTTACGCTTTTGGCTATGTGTACTTCTTTCCGTGCCATGTGTGCCCTTGTCATCTAGCCTTGTCGTAGGATCACGTGCACGTGCATGGCATACCCACATACTTAGTGCATTATATGTGCTAACCCATACTCTTTGTCTACACGTTCTAACCATGTAGGGACCAGAGACCATTTCCTTCCACCCTTGGACGTCTAGTGAAGACTTTGAAGTGTTGCTTATGGTGAGCCTCATACTCCAAGGGCAATACCCAATTTCATCTACCTTATGTCTTTGGTTTATGTTCCTTTATCTTATGACTTGAGGGTGAGCCCGAATTATGTCGAGGCCCCGTCGCATCTTATATAGAGGCATTGTTAGATATATCAAACTCTATTGTACGTTATGCTATGTGTTAATTGCAATGGTATGACTATCTATGTTAAGTGTTGGTATCTTATGTTATGCTTTTGTTTCCGCTGATGTTATTATGATATGTTGGATCGGGAATGTGCTTATGTGGAAAGTCCCTAACCCTACTTGCCCCCATAGCTTGATTCATACTTACCCGCCCCTTAGAATGTAATTGCTATATACTATGTAATTCATGCTTATCCCATTCCCTGCAACATCCTCATAGCTTGAATCCAAAGCCATGATATCCCTTAGACTTATGTGTTATTTGTTGCTTTTACGCACTTCCGAACCGATGATGTATGTGATGATGCTAAGATGGCTTGATCGAGGACTCTCGAGTTCTCCTTCACCATGTCACATCTAGACCCTACTCTCATGTCTTGATATTAAATCCTAGGATTCCCCTATTCCTTTTATTCTCCCACTTTCAAAAGTTCCAAGGCAGTCTTTCTCTCTTCAAGAACAAGCTAAGGAAACTAGGGTTTCAAGGAATTCTTTGATAAACAACAATTTCCTTCTTCCTAAGCTTACCAAGGTATGTGAGTTTGATTTGTAGGTATCCTTCCACCCACAAAGTCCTACATAATGTCTTTTTACCTTTTCTTTATGTTCCTTCAATGTTACCATGCATGCTAATGATTATTTCATGATATTTTAAGATATTACAAATTTCTAATGTTATTATATGATGTTATATTACATGTTTTCATGAATTTCAAGTTAATGATGATGACCCCAATGATGTCGGGTTTAAGTAATGAAGTGTGAGTTATTTTACCAGATTTTGAATAAGCATATTTTCCCATGATTTATGAATGTTTCAACTTAAGGACTTAGCCCACCTAGTTTCAAGTCAAGTTTTGCATGAATTATGATAAAGATTAGGGAACTAAAGGAAGGTTTTAAAGTTTTGATTTGTCAAAGATATAAGCACGTGGACAAAAGCCCCAAAGATGTTTATGAATATCCCAATATGAAAGGACAATACTCACTTGGTGGTTCCTTAAGTTCGAGCTACTCTTAAGATTGCTACTTATGATTCTAAGTGTCAAATATTATCTAAGCTTATGTTTTAAAGATTCTGTGGGATGACTTAGTGCCGAATGTGACATTGAGATAGGGTTCGGTAAGGAAACCTTAGTAGCAACCCTTTGTCTCATTAACTATATGTCACCATAGGAGCCCTTGTAGGCTAGGCTAGTGGATCCACGTACGCCATTTATGTTATATAAAGATGCATGCGACGGAGTTCTACCCGACTAGTGGCCTCCCCATGCCAATGTAGGGGGTTATATCGAATTCCATGTTGTAGCTCACATGGTCTTATATGTCGGTTAAGATCCACTCCCGCAAGGATTATGACTCTATGACATGGTTCCATCACATGTGTTCTTTTATACATGATCTTATTCATAAATGACATTCTTGGTGTATGTCTAAGCTTATGTTAAAGTTCCATTTATCGTCCTATGCATGTGAATTTTTACTTATGAATGATGACGTTACAATTTCATATTTGCATTTGCATCTCACATACTTAGTTCATTCCAAAAGTACTAACACATATTTTTCCTATTTGATTTAACCATGTAGGGACAGGTGCTCCTCCATCTGCTCATGGCTAGTTTTTAGGAATTCGAGACTAGTGATTTTATGGTGAGCCCTTAGTTCAGGTCTCTACCAATTTTCATTCTTCCTTTGTATTTCAGACGTAATGTATAAGTTGTCCCTTTTGAGGCTTTTACATTCTATGTTTTCTATGTTTGAAGTTTTTTCTATTTTATGGAAACTGACTGATATTGGTTTCGTCCATCCCTGGTTTAGTCAGTATGCTTTTATGGACAAATATGTATGTTCCTTTTTAATGTTGATTCATTATCATATGTTTCCCCATAGACCCTTTCCCCTTGTTTTCGCAATTTATGATGTTTTATGCCTATGAATGCTTAAGGTATTAAGATGACTTGAGTAGGGTACCTTCGGGTGTCCCATTCGTCATGTAATAACTAGGCCCTAGGTGGGGTCGTTGCAATTACAATGTAGCTTGATTGAATGAGCATCAATTTTAAAAGTATTTAAATCTCATATTGAAGGGCTATATTTAAGTCTAAAGTGTAAGATGATTGAGTGTATATAGGTTTTAAGTTAAATTAAGAAGATCATGGTGTTAAACAAAATAAAAGAAGTGAGGTGCTTATTGAACTTTATGAAGCTAGCAGGTGAGTCAACTACTTGCTTAGCTTAAATGGGCTAGGTGAATGGGGAAGATTAATTCATATATTAGTGGACTCACTTGAGGCCCAAATTAAGTAAAAAAATAAAAATAGAGAGGAGGCCCAAAACCTAATCTATCCAAGTTCAATAAAGAATAAGGCCCAAGATAAAGGTGTAATTTTGGCCCATGGTTTAGTATTAGAAAAGGACAAGATTGGCAACCTAAAATGAATAAATAAAGGGGTCAAGTACGCTCACCACCTACTTGACAATCCTGGCCCAAACCAAGTTAAAAGAGAAAAATGGGCATCTAAGGCCCAATGAATTGGAGTCCACAAAGGCCCAAGTTAAATGGTCTTGTACGTGTATCACCTAGTTGACAATGTAAGGCCTAAAATGAGCCAAGAAAGTCAGCCAAAGAGGTCCTCTTTAAAGGGCTAGGGACCAACTCACTTCCACTTTCTTGGCTTTACACAACAACCCTAAAATACCTCTAGGGTTCTTAAAGAGGTCCACATCTTTGAAGGTTAAGGTAAGTGAAAATACTTATAGATTTGGTTTAGTTCTCTCATGAAAGACAAGGGAAATATGTTATTTATGCTTAAATAGAAGTATAAGGTAGAATGTTTCCACAAGTTGTTGCTCACTTCTCTTAATTATTAAGAGACTTTTATATTTTTGTTTGGTTCAAGTGTGAAAGGAAGTTGAAGTTCTTGAAGAAGTCTAGTTAAAAATAATATGATATACGAATTAAAGTAAGGTAACAGTCACAACTTTATTTTCCTTCAACATGAGTTTGAGTACAATATTTTAAGTATAATTTTAATAAGAAATCGTGGGATGGTTATTGGGAACTATGGTCTCCATCCTCCATGTGTATTGGCATGTTTTGGGACTGTTATGGTGTGTAAACATGTTGGGAATATTTTGGTTGATGTTAGAAAGGGTGTGAATTATTGATATCAAAATATAGGGAAAGGGTGTAATGTTATACTACCTAATTGTATGTTGTGTGGAGTTGTTATGCGTTATACTTCATAAACTACTGTAAGTATATTGTGGAACTAAAACAATCTGGTGTCATGCCCAAAATTTCATTAAGGCGGACTAGCACCCGTTACCAAAAAGGCTCGGGAGAACCAACCTATAATTATGTACTATATATGAATATTAGAAGGTGCCTCCATAATAAACGTACTTTTAGGAAAGTAGACAGTAATAACAAGTCAAAAAGGAAATATATATGACTAGGTCATTGGACCCACGATGTCTAGAATACGAGACATGACCACACTTTGCTTTACATAGTCTACAAAGCTTCTAGATGAGGAACACTATCTGATAAGGGTCGGGAAAGACCCAGCCTCATGATAGCTACTATACAATACAAAATATATGCTCTAGACACAAAAACCCTGAAGCAACCTGGAGCTCAAAAATAGCAACTACATATCTTGTACTCCTACTAGGGAGATCTACTAGCTCCTGTACCTGTAGCATGAAATGCAGGTCCTCCGAGAGGGATGTCAGTATGAGATAATGCACTAAATATGTAAGACAAAAAATACTATATATGAAAGAAGAACTCAAAATGACATCATGCACCGATGTAAGGATAAAAGACCACCTTTATTCATATTATGGAATCATGTACTTTATGTCCTTTTCATTCTTTACCTTTCTTTATTTGACAATCTGTGCACAATATATAATACGAGTAACCAGCTGATCAGTGGTAAATATATATCAGGATCGACCCACGCTAGGATTTTCTTTCACCCCTGAGATACCCCTCCCCCCAATACTGGGATCGATCCATGCTAGGTGATTCTTCCACCCCTGGGAATACCATCTATCAATAAGCAACTTCACTTTATCTTTCATTTACATTTTAGATGATTCTTTTGGTGGTCATAACATTTTGAGCTGTAGGACTATAGACATAACAAATGACATGTAAATAATCATGTAAGACAATACCACAACAAAGAGAGTAGGTTACATAATTAATGAAATACGTAAGAGCTGACATAACACTTGGACTTTATTTAGCTAAAAAGAAAACTCATGTATCTTGGTATCCAAAGTATATATTCAGACTTGACAATGAGTATATATTGGAACATATAGACATGGTAAAGAGTGGAGACAAGGCTATTAGTTATTCCAGAGTTTGTAAGTGTCTCTATGTGTCAAGGAAGAATCTAGATTTCATGCCAAATAATAGAAAATCAAGTAGCCTTACATACCTTGCTATACCACCTTGTTATTACCTCGAAGCAACCTCCTTTTCCCCCAAATATTTATCTACAATAGAGTGGATGATAAAAATAGTATTAGTATCTAATAAACATGTTTTGGCAGTCCAATCTCACCCAAAAATAACACTTGGGCAACAAGCTCGTAATTATCAACCCAAGAGTATTCTTTCAACCTTTCTTCCTCTAATTGTATTTGTCTAATACACATTTTCATATACATGGTGTATACAACTAGTTTTATTTTCATAATGAGCATAGAACAGTTTACAACGTACAACACATAACAACTCCACACAACATGCAATTATATAGTGCAACATTATGCCATTTCCCTATAATTCGATATCAACAATTCACACCTTTCCCAACCTTAACCAAACTGTTCTTAACATATTTACACACCAAAATAGTCCCAAAATGGATGGAGGGAGTGAGACCACAATTCCCAATCATCACCCCACGAGTTTTTACTAAAAGCACATTTAAGATATCATACTAAAACTCACTTTTTTAAGGAAAACAAAGATAGTGCAACAACCTTAATTTATAATTTCCGATCTAGACCTTGTTAAGAACTTCAATCCCCCTTAATAATTAAGCCAACCTAGAAGAGAAAAGTCCTTCAATAAATAGGAAAAGTGAGCAACAATATTTGGAACACATGTTGTCCAATATTCCCACACAAGCATAACAATCATATCTCTATTATTTTTCAAGGAAATATTATAATAAATCTCATAAGTATTTTTACTTACCTTAACCTTTAAGGATGAGGGCTTCCTTAAGAACCCTAGTGATGTGTTAGGGCTGCTTTGTAAGTCAAGAAAGATCAAGGAGAGAAACTTATAAAAGCTAAAGTTTTTCCCAGTTAAAATGACTTAAGGAGCTAGTTTTAACCCCTTTTAAAAAGACCACTCTTGGCCGACTTTCTCCTTTATTTTGAGCCATATTTTATCAAGTGGGTGATGCACCTACTTGGTAGTAGGCCCTTTCACTTGGGCTTTAATGGGCTTCAACTTGATGGGCCTTGCCTGCCCATTTTTCTCTTTTCCTTTCACTTGGTTTGGGCTCAAATTGTCAAGTAGGTTGTGAATGTACTTGGGCTCTTTATCTATTCATCTTGGACTGCCAATCTTGTTCCTTTATAATTCTAAACCATGGGCTAAAATTATACCCTTCTCTTGGTCTTTATTCTTTATTGGAGTTGGAAAAATTTGGTGTTGGGCCTCATCTTCGTTTCCTTTCTTTTTTCACCTAATTTTTGGGCCTCAAGTGAGTCTACTCATGTAAGAATTAATCTTCCCCATGTACCTAGCCTATTTAAGCTAAGCAAGTACGAGCCACTGATTGTACTAAACCTGGGCCACATCCTTCAGTTGATAGGCGGCCAACTCTGCATTCTCCTCCACACTCACGCCCATGATACTCAGCACCTTCGTAAGTTCATCAATAAATTCCTGTGCGTCTTCCTCAACCCTAGACCCATGAAATTCTAGAGGCTTCATCCGGGTGAAGTCCCTCACCCGAGATGCCGGAGTACCTCCAGCAGAGGGAGTAGCCGGTTCAGCTTGGTTGGCCACTACTTGAGCCAACATGGATACAACGTTCCGGAACTCGACATGTGACACTTGTTCCTCATTCTCGGGAGCCTGACGAGGGGCGGGAGCTCTTGCTCTTCTTAGAGGCATGTTCTGAACAAACAACAAAAGCACCCATTTAGGAATGAACACTTTCATAGCTTAAGCATGATAGAATGGAACAATGAAATAACAAATTCCTAAAACGTCACCATAGCCTCTCGTTCATAGGTATGGCGCATATCATACCTATGAACAAGACTCTACTGGATGCGGCATGTGGGACTCCAAGGACCATTACAAACCTAGGCTTTGATACCATCTTTGTCATGACCCAGATAGGAGGCCTAGATGTGACATTGCGAAGGAGAACCCGAAGGCTCTCGATCAAGCCATCATAGCATCAAAACTCATCATTGGCTCAAAGAATGTGGAAGCATAACACATAATTCAATAGGTTCAAAATTCTTAATAACAAACTCATCATTTAAAACGTGATCAAACACAAAACTTAAGTCATTTTATATGATATATATATAGTCAAAGTTAACAAGTCAACACATAATGTAACAAGAGCGTCAAAGGTCCAAAACATGCCCCTAGTGGAATGACGGGGGCCACGACAGGTCCGGGCTCACCCTCAAAAGTCAAAATAACAAACGTAAACTACTAAATAGCTAGAAGAAAGGTGGCTATTGCCCTTGGAAGAAGGGCTCACCACTAACAGATAGCTTCAAGATCAAAGCTTGTCAGTAGGTAGATAGTACTCAACACCTGCACCTACATGATTAGAACATGTAGACAAAGTATGGGTTAGCACAATCAAGCACTAAGTATATGGGCATGCAATGCATATGACATGAAGCATGACAACAATATGACAAAGGGACCCATGGTTCGAAGAGAATGCACTTAGCCAAAGGAATATATATAACAAGATGTTTATGCCATGATGCATAAAATACAAACCTCGCAGTATTATAATTTCGGGGATTTGACCTCAACCGACTCAAAGTAGGACCAAGCGAGCTACCACATGGAACGAATTACTTGCCAAGTAGATCCCAAAACTCCCTTAAATAAGGGGTATCAAAACAAAGCTCCCAATGTGGGACAATCCCATGGTGGCATATGGTTTGATGGAAAGGGTGAATGCCCAATCCCTCGGTACTAAGTCGGATCCCACGGGAATACATATATACATACCAATGCCTTTCGAAACCCGCAACTAACCATAATTTTCAAATCATGCATCATTAGAACATAGTTACCAAACTCCAAACGTTTCAAGTCAAGAGACTTCAAACCAAATCAAGAGTTTCCAAAATCCTTCATATCAATGCAATAGAAGGTAGCTCATTCTACTAAACCACAAACCAAAACAAACGGTGCAAGCACCCAAACGACTAATAAAGTCTATCAAAGAGACATTGTGATCACAAGCCTAGACATATCCAAATTCATATTGAGAATTTCTCCAAATCAAGAATTTCATCAAAATCTTATCCAATGCAATACATGAATGAATGCATCAAAGCATGGGTAGCGGAATTCAAAACTTTAAATTTACAATTCAAACTTTACTTCATCAAATTCATATGAAATTTCAAAGTAAAACTCGGCAAGACTTACCCATGCATCAAAATTCAAGACGAACACATGCAATACTAATTCTTCATACTTTAATGGAGCAAATCATAAATTCTAAGAGTAAATTCACAAGAAGTAACCTAGAGTCTACAGCGAACACCAAACGTCAAGAGAGTTTTGCATAATCGAAGATACCATAATTAAGTAAAACGTAAAAATTCATAAATTTAAAGATTAGGGTCCTTGGGCTTCATGGATGGAAGAATCCATGAATTTAAATCCCACATACCTTATACCAAACACTTGAATTGCCTAGAAAATCAAGAATTAAACGTTTTCCCCAAAGTTCCTTCAAATCTTCAACAATGGTGACCAAGAAGCTTGAGAGAATTTAATGGAGTCTTGAGAGTGTTTTAAATGGAGATATACGGTTAATGTTATGTTCTTAGGGTTTTAGGGACCTTAGGGGACTTAAAAGAGGCTTAGGAATTAATTAAATCACGAAAATACCTTTAATAAAATGGACTTTAAATTGGACGACAGTGCTTCACGGAGGGCTACAGTGCCCGTGAAACAGCACACGGGCCGTGAAGGCCACCGTGAACCAACACTTAGTTTTTCCTCGGCTCGAACTTTTGGGGGACTTTCTAGAACACTTGACGGACCCCTACATGGTCCGTGCACATGCTGACGGTCCGTACAACTGACCGTGAACCCTTACTTAGCCCAAAATCTAACCCCGAACTTCGACGAGCTCACTGGACCACTTCGCGGTCCAGTTCACGGGCCGTGAACAGTCTCATGGACCGTGTGATGGTCCGTGAGACTTGACTTGGACATTTCAAGGGCTCCCCGACCTTGGGAGCTTACTGTTCCAACCCACGGACCACTCCACGGACCGTGAGCCACCACATGGTCTGTGGTAGTTCACTTGGACAATATTTCCGAGGCAAATTTCCAGTTTTGGGCAGTCTCACGAAAACGATCATAACTTGTTCATCTGAGCTCCGAATTGAGTGAAACCAGTTGTGTTGCAAAGCTAACTCAAAGAGATTTTATTTGATATAAAGTGTCCCATCCAGTTCATCGTGTGATAAAAGTTATGGCCTCTCAAAGTTGCAGCAGTCTAAATGGAGGCCCCAAAACAGTCCAAAAAAAATGAAGTTCTTGTCTTAAATCACTTAAAGCTAATCCATGGCGACCTCGAATTGATCTTGACAATACTAATATGAACCTAGGTCATTCGATACTAAATTCAAAAATTCCTGGGTCGTTACATGTATATACGTTTTACTTATGAATAATGGCATTACAGTTTCATGTATTGTATTGCATCTCACATGCTTAGTATATTTCAAAAGTACTAACACATATTTTTCCTGCATGATTTAATCATGTAGGGACAAGTACTCCTCCACTGGCTCATGGCTAGTAGCTGGCGTTCAAAACTAACATTTTTATTTGTGGTGAGCCCTTAGTTTAGGACTTCACCTATTTTTCACTCTATCATGTATTTATTTCGAGACGATGTATTTATGGTCCTTTTGAAGCTTTCACTTTCTATGTTTCACAATTATGGAGTCTTTTCTATTGATGAAAACCGACCGTACCAGTTTCGTCCATCTACATATTAGTTGGTATGCTTATGGACAAAATATGTTAGTTATCATGACCTTTTTTTTAATATTGCTTCATTGCATTTCAAAAGGGCCACTGTCCCTTTCCCCCTTTTACTTTTCCACAAATGTCTTAATTGGATGCCTTTGAATGCTTAAGAGGCTTTAGATGGCTTGGGTGAGGTGCCTTCCGGTATCTTATTCGCCGTGTGATGACTAGGCCCCTAGGTCAGGTCGTTACATAGATACATAAGCGTCGCTTGAGTCAT
>JBCEWC010020491.1:0-10905 GCA_038996855.1 Solanum aculeatissimum
AGATTCCCCCTAAAGTTAGTCATTGGTGTTAATTTGGATGATTTCTAGTATTAAAGTCGTTTATTAGCAAGAATTTGTTTTTTTTTTTGGAAATTTCTTGAAGACTTTCATTTTTTTAAGTGATTCTTTTTAAAAGGCCTTATTCACTTAGAACATTCCAACTATTTTATGAAATAACTTAGGTTCTTTTTTATTTTATTTTATTTTATTTTTAATTTTTCCCTCTTTTAACACTTAGCCACTTTTACTAAAGTTTAAGTTTTAGAAAGTTAATTATCTCCTTAATTTTTCTAAGTTTGTCAAATTAGCAAAATATGGTTAGATTATAAATTTCTTTAAAAGTCCTTAAATAATTTAAACCTTTCTAACTTAGATTATTTCCAAGTCTATTTTTTTTATAAAAAAAAAATTGATTTTTAAAAAAAGTTAGTTAAACATTTTAATCGTCGGTCAATTGCATGTTAGCGGCTATTTTTGAGTGATTAATTTCTTTTCAAAAAATAGAAATTGAACCCTTACCTGGATCTTTGAAAATTTTAAGTTTTTTCTGTTAGGTCTTAAAATTTAATTTAGTTTTCTTAATTTTTCTCAAAAATTAAGAGGCGACTCTGTATTTTTTTTGAAAAATCGATTTGACTTAAATTAATTAAGTATCGAATTGATTTTTACGAAAATAATTATTTTTTTCACAATTAACATGTATTAGTCGGGTGGTGTATTGTTATCATGATTACAGGTTTCACTTATCAGTTAGATTGTTTTGGTTATCTAGATACCTGCAGTTGCCTTATGTTGGGATGAACATGTTGATGGCTAGACACAATCTTATACTACTTATGCCGAAACGTACATCTATTTTGTTGCTTATATGCTAGTTGGGTTATTGGATACTAGGAAACATGTTATGTTATAGTAAACTGATTACGTATTGTATTTTTCCTATGTGTTGAGGGTATTGCCTGAGGTTCAATCTAAGCACAATCTATTGCTATGCCCTAATATCCATTCCAAGGTATTGCTTGAGTTTGGTACGCCTTGATGTTTAGTCTATGATGTCGCCTGAGTTCATCATTCCCTACTGTCTAGTCTGGGGTATTGCAGGCCCTGATTTCCAGTCTAGGGTATTATCTGAGGTCCAATCAAGGCATGGTTTGAGGATCAATCCAAACTAGGGTACTTTACTGGGTCACATTGGTTTGAGGTCTAAGCTCTGTGTTCTTCTCCTGTCATTAGAATTGGGTTACTGGTTCCGATACAGTTGAGTGGTTGAGATCTTTGTCATCAATTACTGATCCTTATACCCATACACCTAAATTGTCATGACCCAAAATGGGTCACGACTAAGCAAGAATGAAATAAAGTGGAAAGCAACACAACATAACATCAAATATAAAAAAAACTAGAGTCATAAGTACAAGAACGTCTAAAATAGTACTATAGAGTAAGAACAACTGCCTCTAATGAAATACATGTCAATCTCAAAGTTAAATACAAGACTGTCTCATAATAACCGATACATAGTCTGAGAGAACAAAAATTAAAAGGGAACCCAGAGGTGTACAACAAATCAAAGTTTGAGCCTCACCACTGAGATCTGGATAGTATCACCAATACTCTGGTGGAACGATCAACTACCCCGTCCTGAACCTTGTGTACGAACTGTAGGGAGGAAATAAAGTAGGGGTGAGTACATCAAAATATATCCAATAGGTTCAACCGACTGGGTAAGACAAATCTAACAAGTATGTAATAATAAAGAATCCTATCATTTGCATCCATAAGGTTAGTACACAATACCATATATTCATGAATAATAACAAAATTGTTAATGAACCAAATCGATAATGCAATGCAATAATAGGCAAGAATGCAATGGCATCGTAGACCATGTATGAAATGAAATCACGACTGTCGGGGGCGGATATACACATCTATCGAGCGAGCTACAAGATAGAATGCAGGGGTATCGCGGGCCATATACATATAAGCATGACCATCACAGTGTCGGGGTACACATCTGTCGAGTTGAGCTACGAGACAAAACTTGAGGGCAAATCAAGCCATGTACTAGAATATCTCAAGATATTTCAGGCCTCAAGACAAAACACCTCAAAGTGTCGCAGGCCTTAAGAAAAGGATTTAATATAGGATATGAGCATGTCATTGCCATAATATATGAATGAAGTTATATGCATACCAATTCAACAATGGAGTATGTAACATGTGCATACCAATGTGGCGATGGAGTGTGTAATATATGCATACCAATACAAAAATGGAGTATATAATATGTCTATACCAATGCACCTATGGATTATATAATATATGCATACCAATGCAACCAGGCATTATACCATATGTGTATGCCAATGCAACCAGTCATGTATCAAATATGGGCAGACAAATGCCACCCTACTAGGAATCAGGTCTGTGCATACCAATGCACCCAACCAGTATAAGATATGTGCATAATAATAGAACTAGTCAATATAGGATATGTGCATACCAATGCAGAAATGGAGTATCAGATAAGTGCATACCTTAGTACATACCAATGCAATAGTAGAGTAAGAATAAGCTCAGTGCAAACCAATGCAACAAGAAAATATAAGTTCATTGCATACCAATGCAATTATAGAGTAAGAATAGACTCAGTGCATACCAATGTAATAATAGAATAAGAATAAGCTTGGTGCATACCAATACAACAATAAAGTATAAGCTTAGTGCATACCAATGAAATAATAGAGTACATAAGAGATGGCTCATAAGTAGTGATATCAATGGATAAAGGTCATCACACTACATAGGTTGGGTCAAATACATCTATTAATACCACAATTCCATCAATAGGCCACCTTAGTATCTCTTTCTCATCAACATCCAATTTCCAAGAAATTTAGACTCTACAAGTCACACAAATATGCTCACAATTCCCAAATATGTCTTGAATAGCACTAAGATTTAACAAATCTCTTTCAAGGGTATAACAAGTCTCACAATATCATGGTAACATCCAAAGTGACTTGTATATCAAGTGTTCAACTCAGTTTATCGATTAGATCGCAATCTACTCAAATTTTGACTTAACTGGATCCACATATCTATTACAATACTAACATATCAAGAAATTTACTCATGAATCAATCTACACCTTCAATTACTACATAACATACTTAATAACTCAAATTTAGTCCCAAAAAGGTTAGTCGGACCAAACTCAATGCCAAAAACCTACCCGAACAAGCTTTCAAACAACTGAATCCTCCAAATGATCCTCGAATCGATCAACCAATATAAAAAATAGATACTACGTATCAAGAGATGCATTTTAATACCCATATTGACATAATTTAGGCTTAGGGGCAAAATAGTCAAAATTAGGTATAAAAATAAAAAGTCTCAAATCTGGAAATTGACTTCAAAATTGGGTTCTTCACGAAAAATAAAGTTGATGGGTGAGAATCCCATTAAAATCAAGCTTAAATTGAATGATAATTTGGCATTTAAAGTTTGAAATCCATGGTCTAAAAATCCCAATTTGACATTAAAAATCATGAAATTCAATATAAAATCGAGATAAAATGCATGAAAAATATTTAGTTTTGTGTTAGAAACGCTTACCAAATGAAAAAATTTGAAAACCTTCATCAAAATTGCCCCAAAAATCTTGTAAGTTCAAAAATGGATTTAAAATGGAGTTTCTCAAGTTTTAATCTATTCAGTCAAAAATTCGTCTCCACAAACGCGGTGGGGATCTCGATTATGGAGTATTTTGCAAAATGTTTCCCGCGATCATGGTGACCAAACCACGAACGCGGAGAGTATAAGGATAGGAAAGTAACTCTCACGTGTGCTCCATAGGGTAGGAAAGTAACTCTCACGTGTGCTCCATGAACGCAAAGCCCATCCCGTGATCGCGGTGTTCCAGGACAACCTCACCTCCGCGAATAGGGAGTCCTCTCCGCGAAGGCAGAGAACAAAATATACCTGTACCATAAAATGTGCACCAACAATATCATAACTCAAGTCAAACTCAGAATAGGCACCTGGAACACATCCGAAGTCAAAATTATACAAGCTCTATATATATCCATACCAAAACCAACGATACAGACTCTACAGAATCATTAGAAATTGATTTCAAGACCTCCTCGCCACATTTACCTATATAACTCGATAAAACTAGTTTAAAGCATCAAAATACCCAAACTGCCCTCGGCAACTCAAAAAATTATTCTGAGACCATTTCTGGCGTTAGTTTCACTATCCAAAACTACTAGAATTATCAAAATTTTGATCCAAGGTTTCGATGTCTGAATGTTGACCAAAATCAAACCTTGGTCCTGTAAACAACTAAAATCGTAACTTTGAGCCTAATAATCTCATTTTAACTCCAAATTTAGTTCTATAACTTTTGTAGTTTAGTTTCAACATTCTAGAACTAATGAAATAAATGGATCCTCGATCTGACACCAGAAAATTAGAATAGTACAAAAACTCATTTTGTTTCAATAACTTAAGCTTCCAAAAAGTTCTAAAACTCATATTTACCATTTTAAAACTCTGGATTTCTGTTAGAATCAATCAAATAGTTCAAAATAGGCAGAAAGCAACTTACAGAAAAGTAAATAGTAATTTTTATAGATAAGGCCAAAAATGACCAACCAGGTCATTACATATACACACCATGTTTGTGCGTTGGAGCACCTACGGGGCTTATGGGGCTCCAGTAGGCATACAGACCTAAATACTACGGTCTTACACCTATGTACACCACTATACCTCGAACCTATGACAATTGTGGTATGATTTTTCTTTGGTTGCGTCAGTTGTTTCTGTGGTACACTGCTTGGTCCTACTCAAATTGTCCCTTATATTTCTACTTTGTTGGTTCTTCTAGTTCTGTTCAGTTGAGTTCTCTTGATGCCACAAATACAGTTAACACTTGATCGTTGAGTTCCGTCAGTCAATGTCATTGCACGTTGATTGGGTTCATTTAGTTGGGGTTCTATGGTTTTCCGGACATGTTTATCTTTTGACTTAGGTCACAATAACTAGCACCACAATATTTTACTATATTTTCTCTTACCATATTTACTACAACTCGATTGGACGATGATTCCTACTACACGCTCAATCCTATAATTCAAAGGAAGTAGGGACGGTCATCATTAGTATATTGCCCACTATTAGAGTCAGGGTCAAATCCTACAGGGAAGAGTGGTTCATGAGACGAAGTATTTCATTGAAGTAGGTAATTATATGTTTAAATAGGGGTTAAAATAATTAAAGATTGAGAGTGAGCAATCAACAACTAATTTATCAAACTAAACAACATATATAGAGAGGCATTGGGGATATTCAAATATGGGACTAGATCTACTAAGCTTTATCTAAAGATTTGACTAATTGAGTTAAACACAAGAGAATAGGATAGGATGTTTGTAACCTAAGTTTAATTGCAAAACAAAGGTATTTCACATGATTCAATTACGATAACATATGCAGATCGCTCTTGGACATGCCTGGCCTGAGAAATCACAGCAAACCACCTACTACCTTATCCATTGCACCCATGGGTATGGCAATCAACTGAAACCCCAAAAGATTTTCATCTAATACATCTATTCTACACTCTAACTACACAGAATAAAGCTATAATTAGAGATCTGAAGTAAACCCTAAGTTTACAACCTTGAGATTATAAGTGAAACTAAGAAATGGACATAAATACAGTCAGATTACAGTAATATAGTAAAAATAACAAAGTCCCAGCAATAGAAAATAAATACCCATATTATTGCATACCCACAACATGGGGATTTTAGCCACTCATGCTAGAAATTAAAGATTCAATACCAATATTTACAGCTGCATACATGGGTAACAATAACTAATAGAGAAAAGTTGATTTCAACAAGCTAATCTCTACAAAGTTATGCCTGTTGATTTCAACAAGCTAATCTCTACAAAGTTGTGCCTCCACAAGCTTGAAACCTTATCCCTTGTACTGTTGAGCAATAATGTTCTAAGTTCCCTAATCTAACTCTCTCTTTATCTAGAATTCTGAAGAGAATAATATGTACAATGTCCTTTTAAAAATTTCTTATATAGTCCATGAAAAATCATGGAATTTTATGCATCAAATTACAACTCGATGATCAAGGCTAGCCATCGTCGAGCACTCTGACGATGCACTGAATGTGCACATAATTTTCTATGCAGTCCTTTGTAAGATTAAGTATCTACAGTATTAGGTGATGATTCTTTTCTCTACAGATCATGTTTGGCAATACGCTGAATTCCCTTCTTCATCACCCTTCTATCATGATCTTGGGGTCCTAAGTTCTGTAACATTAGGCAGTCTCCATGGCAAGTAGGTGATACACCAACTTGGTTTAGCGATATCAATTCAGACTGCCCTTATAGCAAGTACTTGAGACTTGGTTGTTGGATTGTTAGGTGATCTCACTGAGTAGTTAGCAGTGCACCTACTTGGTCAGTGATGTCATTTTTGCTTGCCATTTGGGCACTTTTACTCCTTTTCTAAGTCTTGTTGTGCGTTGTCCTCTTGTTCACTTTTAACCCCATTCCTGACACAACACATGCACATTAATTAGTAATTGGAACAAAATAGCACATTGAACATAATATTTCTTTCATTCTAAGCCCAAAATGAGTTCGAGATATGGACTCATCAACACCCCCAACATAAGCCTTTGCTTGCTCTCAACCAAATCAAATATTAATCAATCTATTTCAGAGCTTTCACACAGAATCATAGGGAGAAACACATACAATTCCACCTTTGTCATCCACTCTCAAACTTCAATAAACCACTTACGTGTTTATGAAGCCTCAAAAGGTGAATAAGGAGTAATAAAAACATAGTTATACTCACAGTTGTTCATGTAGCATCTAATCACTACCTAAAAGCATGACCATTTACCCTCACACCAAAGAAGATCTTGTACACACATGAGTATAACTTGATTTTCAAAGTATCTCTTTAACACTCACTCTCCCAATTGAGAAATAACTTGTAAGCTTTAACCCATATGCTTGCCCTTATTCTCAATCTGAGTTCACATGATTTTATTCTAGACTAAGATCCCTCAGAACTTTGTTCAGGCTGTAATGTAGGGTTAAGGTTGGGTAGGATAGTGTATGGACAATAGTGACTTATCCCTCCTTGAGCTCTACACATACTATTCATGCTCACAGATCCTCTTATCGTCATCTCTTTCTCACCTATTGACACCACTTTTTATTTTTATCTTTTCATCCTAGGTGTCTCCTCTTTTTGCACTATTTTCCAATAAATTTTAGAGGGTCCCTTTTTCCAAGCAATTCTTTTCAGCTAATATTTTCAATTTTTTCAAATATATTCTTGTTTTCATCATTTCAAAGACTCCTCACCTTTCTTTCTTTTCCTTTTTCTTCCCTCAACTCTTTTATGGGAGACACCTATCTTTCTACCACATGCCAAAATTTTTCCTTTGGCCATCACTTTTCTCTTTTTAAGCTCAAGGAGAGGTTGGTAAGGAACAAAAAGGCATTGTCTTAAACATATATGAATCAAGGTTTCACGGTTGCCAAAGATAGGATTAAGGCTCAAAAGGCTTCCTCTAAGGAATCAATTTATTGTCAATGAAGGTCAATATAGTAAAAGTGGACTAAGGGAACCAAAGAAGGCCTAAGGTCCTATACTAATTCAGAATCAACCAAATCACCCTACAAAACAAATTGGGCAAGTTGTAGATGTTACAAAACATGCCTTTTAACAAAATTCCTAATTCTCACAATGGAAAAATGGATTCACATTCAAACAATGGAAACACACTCATAACTTTCGATCATCGCATATCCAACCTCAATCACCCACATAGTCAACTCAAGATGCCTCTAATTCATTCATGGATTGATTTATCAAAACAAGGACTAGTTGGTGGGTTAGTATATTCTCCTCGTCCATGAAACCATCCAAATACAAGATATGGATTATTGATACTCTGATTGCTAAGGACTAAAGACACGATATTCACAATTTCAGTAGCTTTTCAGATATGCACGGGGTTTTCTAATATAGGATATCATTTGCAATCATTCATCCATTCAACTCAGAAAAGAAGAAAATTAAAGATATAAAAATAAATACAAATCTATTACAACCCAATTAAAATTATTCACAAAATAAAATGTAAAATTATCCCAAGCATCCATCAACAAAAAATTAAATTGAAGCATTGTCTCATTAAACAAGTCATCCAAATGTTCATCCCCTCCTAAATAAAAAGCATTGTCCTCAATGTGCAAAGAACAACAATAATCAAGCATAAAAAGAAGGAATGAGTGTTAGAACCCCTCCCCCCCATTCCAAATTAGTCCTGTTGTGGCGGTGGTAGTTGAGCTGAAGAAGTGGTCAAGAGGGCATCAATGCCCTCATCCTTGGATACACTTTCTAGATCAATCAACAACCTCTCAGGCTCGTGGTCATGTATACCGGATGTGCATATCATGGACATGTCTATGAGAGATATCTTCTTCACTTTGTCAATGATTTTTTCTTTCTACCCATGCCAAATCTTCACAATCATCTTGGCTAGCATAAACTCCCAATCCTTTTTCATTGATCTCTGGGGTGCCCGCTACATTAATTTCCTCATCTTTCTCACCCGGAACATCCATATTCATCAATCATCGGGAGCTATGTTTATGTCAAGTCAAGATGGCACTTCCAATCCATCCCAATAAGAACTCAAGTTTGTGGACTTTAAAGATACCATCTCTTTCTTCAAAGAGTCAATGTCAACTTTTAAGACCGATGTGCCTTCACTATTGTAATGACCTGAAAATTTTTGAACTTCATAATGGTTGGTCAGGGTTAGTGTTAAACTTGTCATGGTTGAATTTTGGTAGTCATGGGTTATATTTAAGTTACCAGATTCAAAGGAATTATTTTGGTAGAAGGTTGTAATGTTGGTTAGATAGCATGGGATTTGAAAAGCCCTATCTATTGGTATGAGATGAATTGTGTAGGATATTATATATAAAATCAAATAGCTTTGAATTATCTTTGCAACGCAACTAGTTTCACTTGATTCAGAGTTCGGATGTAGAAGTTATGATCCTTGTAGTGAGACTGCTTGTATTCGGAAGTATGCTGGAAAAAGGATCTGGAATGGAGTCGAAGTGAGGGACCATGGACCGTTGGTGGTTCACGGTCCATGGTGTGTCCCATGGGTTGTTCCAGTGAGCTCCCTTGGAGTTTGGACCAAGCCCCGAACTAAGTGGAACTCCACGGACCATTTCACGGTCCGTGAAGGGCTCCCGTGAAGTGTTACAGTGAGCTTATCAAGGCTCGAGGATGAAATCCAGACCAAGTGATACTCCATAGACCAGTACACGGTTCGTGTATATCTTCACAGTCTGTGAGCCCCCTCGTGAGTTAATCCAAAAAGTCCCCCAAGATTTCAAGTCAAAATCAAGACCAAGTGTGGTCTCACGGACAGGTTCATGGTCCATGAACCTTTAGACGACCCCTGGGTAGCCTTCCGTGAGTCCCTATTTTTGTGGTCCTATCTGTTTCAATAATGGTTAATTCATAATTTGGTTTAATCCCATGCCTCTTTTAGCCTTTCTAAAGTCTCCTAAAGCCCCCAAATCAAACCCTAATCCCCTTTTATTCATTCTAACACTCTTCAAAAACTCTTCAATCCTAACACTCGTCAATCCTCTAAATTGATCCGCTTCTCTCTCTAAAAACTTTCAACTCTCTCTAACGGTAACTTGTTAATGGTAAAACTACCTGACTTATGGTGTGTCAGGCGCCGGTGGACAGTGATCAACCACCGGACATAAGCCATGGGAATATCACCAATTCGAATAATCTTTCTCACAATATTGACACTGCACCTAGCTCTAGCAGCCATAAGTCTAGTGAAGCGGACACTAGAACAACCAAAATGGTGGAGCTAGCAACGACTCATAGGATATCTGTAGGGGTGAAATCACATTCGAAGGCAGGTATAATGGTTAAAGGGGATACACATAGTCTTGATGCTAAGACCCAAGAAGGAAACATGGGAACATGGATGATTCAACACGAATAAGCTCTAGAACAAACACAAGGAACTGCAATGGATAACAATCTCAATCTGAGGATTCTAGAGGAGGAAAAAACGCAAACACAGCACAAGAAAGGTAAGATATCTACTTCTCCGACTCTAAATACTAGGACTGATATCGATGGGAATCAGATCATCAACCTAGAACTAGGGAATAGCTCCGCAACTAGTAAAAATGATCAAAATCTGGGGAAGGAGGTGGTTGTTAATCAAAAGCAGGTTAGTGGCAAGGAAGAAGATACCGGGAAACACTTGAATAATGTATATGGTAAGGGAGGTAAAGGATCCAACCCATACCTTAAGATCTCTAGCAACTTTGATAAGTTTGATCCCAAAGGGCAAAGGAGTCTTCAGGGAGGGAATAAACTCAGCCAGAGTCAAACCCCTGTCAATCAAAACACAAGACTAGCCCCACAGGAGAAAACTAGAAAAGGACAAAACCATGAACCTGCACCCTATACCTGTGATCCAAACACTAGCCACCAAGCTGAGACTGAATATGGCCAAACAGGAGAAGAGTATAGAGATTAAACAACCTAAATATACTTCTAAACAAGGTCTACCAGTTGTTATTTATAAGAAGGATGATTATATGCTCAGGCTGACTGAGTCCTGTAGATACACTTTGATTGGCAAATTTAGTAGCACCATGCCTAAAGTGGAGCTTATCAGAAAGGGTTTTATACTTCAGACACAACTGATAGAGGGAGTGAAGATTGCTCACTTCAATGCTAGGCATGTGTATATTGATTTGGATAATGAGACTGATTATGTC
>JBCEWC010020492.1:0-10904 GCA_038996855.1 Solanum aculeatissimum
AGCTAGTAGCAGCAACAAGAAGAAAAGAAAACTCACTTGTGCCAAATCCCGGGATCCTACCTTGCAGCCCACTTACAAGTACAACTCTTTCAGACTAAAAACATACTGCAAGCTTTTTTGATCTATGAATACATCAACATGTCTGCCATTGAGGTAGAGCTTTAAATCTTGAGTGCAAACACCATTGCGGCTAATTTAAGATCATGAGTTGGGTGATTTTTCTCATGGATATTAAGCTATACGGAGATATCCACTATCACATTTACCCTGTGCATCAATACACATTCAATCGCAACTCTGGATGTAAAATAATAAACAATAAAACTATATATTCCCTCGATTAGGGATCGGAGGCGTGGTCAATCTATTCTTCAACTCCTAGAATCTCTTCTTGCATCCTCTGACCATTGAAATTTTACCTTTTTCTGGATCAACCTTATTAGTAGAGCTAATATAGATGAAAATCCCTCTAAAAAACACCTATATATACCACTAACCCTAAGAAACTCCTTATCTCCATTGAGAAAGTTGGTCTTGGCTAATTCTTCATTGCCTAAATCTTTTGATATTTAACTTGAATACCCTCTCTAGACACAATGTGGCCTAAAAATGCCACAGATGCCAACCAAAACTCATACTTTGAAAACTTAGCGTACAACCTTTGATCCTTGAGGTTTGGGGGATAGTTCTGATATGGTTGACATGCTCCTTCTTATTTCTGGAGTAGATCAGGATGTCGCCTATGAACACAATGATGAACATGTCCAGATATTGCGTCAACACTCAGTTCATAAAGTCCATGAAAGTTGTAGGAACATTAGTCAATCCAAAGAAAAAAACAAAGAACTCATAATGCACATAGTAGGTTCTAAAAGTTGTCTTTGGGATGTCATGTTCACCAACTTGCAATTATGATACCCAAACTGAGGTATATCTTAGAGAAACATGTAGCACCCTAAAGTTGGTCGAACATATCATCAATTTTGGGAAAAGAATACTTATTCTTGATGGGGACCTTGTTTAACTGATTATATTCTATGCATATCCTAAGGGAGCCATCCTTCTTTTACATGAATAGTACTAGAGTGCCCAAAGGCTAGATACTAGGTCTAATGAAACCTTTATTTAGAAGATCTTTCAACTGATCTTTCAATACTATTAGCTTTGTTGGGGCCATTCTATATGGAAGGATTGATATAGGCTAAGCGTTTGTAAGGATATCTATCCCAAATTCCATCTTTTTGTCTAGAGGGACACTAGGTAGATTGTTAGAGAAGACTTCAGGAAACTCATTAACGATTAGGACTAATTAGAGGGTTGGTGTCTCGATAACAAAATCTTTGACTTTAACTATGTGATAGATTACTTCTTTAATATTAAATTCTTGGCCCTAAGATATGGAATGAAATGATCCTTAGGTGCAGTTGAAATACACCTCCACTCTAAGATTAGCTCACCTAGAAGCTAAAACTTGACAATTCGGGTTCTACATCTATGGAAGCATAACAAGCATGAACCAGTCCATACCCAAAATGATGTCAAAATCTACCATATCTAACTCAACTAGATCATCTAAAGTATCTTTATGTTAGACCGACACCAAATATTTTCTATAGACTCTTTGAGCTAGAATGGACTCACCGACCAGAGTGGAAACATAGAAAGGCTCAATAAGACACTTAGGATTAATTTCAAACTTCATAGCTCTATAGGGAGTCATAAAATATATAGTAGCACTTGGGTCTAGTAATACAAAAATATCATGTGTAAAAACTTTGAGCATACTTGTGAAAATATCTAGCGAGTTGTCCTTATCCTAATGCCTAGCCATAACATACAGATGGTTGGTGGCCCCGCTTATTCCTAAGACACCTTACCCTGTGGAGCTGATGTAGATGACTGGGTCTTGTTGCCCCTAAACCTCTGTCTCATCATTGGTCAATCCTTCAAAAAGTGTCCTACCTTCCCGCACTTGCAGCAACCACTAGTGCCAATGAGGCACTCTTCAAAATGGGACCTACCACACTTGACATATGAGGGTGGTGGGAGGGCCTGTAAGCTACACTCTTTTTCGACTGGGAATCCTGAGCTTTGAAGTTCTACGACCCTTGTCCACTCCTAACCATTGGTGCAGGCATATTAGTAGATAACTGTACTGGCCCAGATGAAAGGGTGATTGAATGGATGATTGACTCTAACTTGTTGGCCACTTCTTTCCAGTTGCATGACTAGAAGTTTTAGCCCTTTTACTTCGATACTCCTCTCGATACTTTAACTTCTCCTTCTCCACCTAGTGCACATAAGTCATTATCCTAGCTATATCCATGTCTCCTATTAGTATTGCTGCCCTGCTCTCCTTTTTAGTCAATTGAAAGAGCTTAGCTATGAACATACTCATCCTGCTCCTCATGTAAACTACCATATCCAGAGCATAGCGGTATAATTGTGTGAACTTAAGACTATATTCCCTCACTCCTATCGACTTCTTCTTCAAGTTTAGAAATTCTCTTACCTTAGTATCCTTTATCTCTCGCCAAAAGAATTAACCCAAGAAACCCTCCTAAAATGATACCTAACTCAAGAGTAATGCCCCTTCTCCTTTAGCCTTTCTTCACCAATCAACCCCGACCTTGACACCCCCTTGAGCTGGTAAACAATCAACTCAACACATTCAAAATCACCCATGTGCATTATGTGGAACACCTGCGGAAGCTCGTTTATAAAGTCCTCTAGGTCCTCACTCAATGGACACCTTGTGAACTATGGCAGGTTCATCCTCAAAAACTCACAAATCCTGTAAGTATCTGGGACATCTTATCTGCCAACTCCCTATTGACCTTCCTGTATTGTAGCTGCCTGAGCTAAAGTATGAATAGCCTAACGAGGCTCAACATTGATGATATCAGCATGTGGTGGCTGCTTTGCAAGCATGGTTAGACCTCTGGATCCTTCGGGTACTTATGGGTTGGGATGGTTCATATTTTATTTGGCTAGGCGTCCTCTACCCCTAGCTTGCCAGTAGATCTTCTTAGAGGCATGATATTAAAAAACCACATGAATGCATGAGTTAGAAGTGGTTAACTAGAGATAAACTCTGAAGTACAAAAAAGAGTTCCAAAATATGATCAACACTTCCTAATGTTACGTAGCCTTCCTATTATAGATGTAGCTAATAATACGAACTCTACTATACACGACTTCAAAGACTCTTAGGACACTTGAACCTTATGCTTAGATATCAAGTTTTTCATGCCTCGAGTTTATATCCTGGACACAAACGACACTCAAATACCAATTTTGGCCCCAAGTGAACCACTTGATTTGGCACAGTCTGACCTAGAACAACAGATTCGTGAGGGGAAAAAGGAAGTAGTAGCTTCTAACGCGCTGCTTAATGGCTCGATATGAAAGACGACCAATACTACAACTTTGAGTGCCATATATTTCAAAACCAAGTTTGTGGAAACTCAACTTGGCTTTATTCAAACTTGTTTTCGTAACTTTAAATGCTTGATTCGTGCTAGTTTGCCTAGTGAGTTGTTGTATTGCTTCTCCCATCGAAGGGTTACAAACTAGGGATTGTAACATCTTTATATTAAATTTGTAAGTTATAGAAATGACATATTCCATTATCCAACCAACAAATAAATAACCTAATCTAATAACATGAAATATTTCACATGAGTTTCAAGATAACCGCTAAGAATTCAGAAAAGCCCATTTTTTAGCTTCTTAAGATGTACCACAAATCCACAAAACAGAGCACTATGGCACGTTTGCTGTAATATTATTATGGCAAAGACGCAGGCGTCTTAGCACGCCCCATTCCAAGTGCATCATTGATTATGACACACAAACACAATGACAATTAATTATTTTAAGTAAAAAATTGTCTCAATCCTTCTTATAATCCAATGTTCATTTTAATCATTATGTTTTTACCCCACTCATCCTCTTTTCCTAACGTCTTAAATTGGCTTTTGAGATTTGATAATTAAAATGGATCATTTACTTGACAAATTCGTTACACATATCTTAGAAGCATTGTCACTCAAAATTAAAGTGCCTTTTTTAGACTGGCTGACACATTTGCTATTCCTTTTGTTTCAAAATAATTGATGTTTTAGCTTAATTCAAAATAATTGATATTTTACAAAATTAACAAAATATTTCATTCTTTTAAAAAAAAATTGCCCATGATGTATGCCTAATTCCCATGATAATTATATCTATCGGAAGAGAAAGAAAATCATATTTGAGGTGTTTGCAACAAATTTTTAAAGTGTTTTTCTCTTGATTTTTGATGTGGAGAGTCCAATCCCATGTTGATTTGATCTTTGAGAATATTTCATAAATTTATGGGATTTTTGAGATACCTTTTCAAAATAATATAATATCGTTTATTATATAGACATGAATTAGGATTTAGAATAGAAAAAAAATCCTACCTAAAAGTAAGCACATCTTATAGAGTTTCAACTAAAATTGAACGTGTATCGTGAAGTACTATAAAATTTTGATGTTTATAAAAGATATATATTTTAATTAAGATCTTTCTAGTTTTGTATGAGTAGGTAAATATTTTAATTTATACCTACAAACTTAATACATCAATTATTTCAAACAGAGAATAAAGTATTTAAACAATTTTATGTTAAAAAAATATTTAATTTTGAACACCTCGAGAAGACTCGTGATAGCTTCTAGCCTTCCATTGTCCCTCTTTAAGAAAATCAAAAGGGTTCATTCCTCAAATTACTTGGTCCTACCCGTGGTATTTCATTTTGGGCCAAACGAATTCAAATTCACACTTTCAAAAGTGTTGCCTTTTAACGTAGCAAATAATACAAATTTCATTATTTGGGGCTTAATTGTTTCTCTTTTTTATGAGTGTTGGATTTTTTATTCGAAGTCAAAATTAGGTACGATTTGTTTCAGAATACTATATTCAGATGAATTTATATAGGTCTGGGATACATTAATTCTCTCGTTCACGTCTCTTCTTTCTCGTTTGACTCTCTTCCTATGTATCTGTATTTTAAAATGTATTTGATATCCCATATACATGTATTTAGTGCAATTTGCATGTATCTGAGATACACGGATCATCTCGCTCGTCTTCATCCTCTCTCTCTCTATACATATATATGTAATTTTAGAATGTATTTGATAGCAAAAAACATGTATTTAGATGTATCTGACTTAAAATGTGATATGAATTATTAATTAGTGAGACAATATGTGATTATTTCTAATGATAAAGAAAACTAGTAAATATAATAGAAATGGTTGTGTAATTAGGTAGTTTTTCCTTTTAAAATTGACTCTAGACACCTCAATTGCTAATTTGGGATTGATGAAACACTTTTGAATCTAACTTTTCAAAACCGATTTTTTCAAAATTTTTGTAGAGATCAAGTCTTAGGCCTAATTTATATCCTAAAAATTAGCTCAAAAGAGAATATTGTTCAAGTATTATAAAGAGATCATCTCATTAATTATCAATGTGAATTTTTTTATTATTATTTAACATTCACCTCACATCCAGTTTTGAATATCGAGTGAATGGATAGTTTTAATTTGGGGGTCAAACATTGAGTGTAGTGGTTTTATTTTGATGTCCTATCAAAACCTTATAATAACACCACTCATCTCATTGATTAGTATCAATGCTAGACTTTTTTTCATTCTTTTAACAATCTTATATAACTACAAAAGAAAATAGGCATGTATTTAAAATGTGCAAATGAAGGAGGGAAACCTACTTCTCTAAATAAAAGATAAAATAAAGATTGTTTAATGCTAATCAATTTATAAAAACTCATATTACTTTACAATTATTAGGAATTTTAGTCTGATTATGTTAATGATTAAGAGAAATAAGGCAGCCAACAATCTAATTAACCACCAAACAATTCTAACCGTACAAAACATGCATGTTTGGACAGCCCTTGTCTCACTTTTCTGTGTTCAATGCAAAGAAATTATGTTATCATGTTGGATGTGGGTTGAGAAAATTCATTGAAAATTAGTGTTCTTACTGGAAATATCCAGAAAACTTTTTCAAAACTAACTTATTTCAATACATGGAGATTTACATTATTATAAAGACTAGTTTTAGTGTAAGCGCTTTGCGCGTGATCAAATTAAAACATGTACTTTGTTTGATAACAAATATTACAGAGAAAAATTAAATTTAATTATGAACTTATAAAAAGGTAAATAATTCATTAATTTTGATAAATTATTTACTTATAAAGATCATATATATTGAGAGATTTTATCACTAATTAGAACCTAAATTAGAATTTTCCTTGATGGTTGTAGGGTATTTTCTTGATTCAAATAAGGAAGAAGTAGAAGTCTATCAAATAAGGAAGATTTAGGAGTCTTTCCATGGCGAGAAGTCCTTATTAATTTTGTCACTTCTTTCCATATATTTTAGAAGTCAACATTATAAATATAATTAAATAATAATTTAAAGAAAATTGGTGAAAAGACGATTTTATCTAAAGCACAGTCTTTTAATGAAGGACAAAAAATTCAATCAACATTTCTAAGGGTCTTCACACTTTTAATATAGTATAGATATAGATATAGATACTTATTTCTTCAAGATATTTAATTAAGAATAAGATAGTAGAACACTTTTTATTTACTATTCTTTCCCTTTCTTTTTTTAGTTATCATAATTTTTTTTTTGAGAGTTAAACTATATGAATGTTGACTAATATTTTAAGATGTAATTTTTTAATTATATTAATATGAAAAGAATTGTAATCTACTATACTTTTCATATAGTTTTTGAATATTTAAATTTTAATTTTAAAATATCAAATACATGCATGTAATTTAATTTAGCTTTAAAAGTTAGTTAAATTAAATTTTGAAAAAGGCAATAACAATTAAAAAAGAATAAGAGAACAAAAGTAAATATATTTTTTTAAAAAATATGTTTAAACTAGAAATATAATTTATTTTGAGAGGGATGGAGTAATATTGGACATTTGGGCTTTGCTAGTTTGCTCTTCTATCTTTGCTTGTGTGGGAACGTGGACAACGAAAGATTTTTTCTAAGATGATCCATTGTGAGTATTATCCTGTTTCAAATTATTTTTCGTGAGTTTTAAAAATATTTATCTTAAAATATTAATTATCTTTGTTAAATATTTTACAAAATTTTCAATAAATTCTTAGAATTTTTCTATAAATTAGAATTACAGGATTTGATCATTTCTTTCAATGATTTTAGTGAGTTCTACGGCAAAGTTAATGCAGAAGAATGTTTTTCGAAAACTTTTGTCAAAAATTGAGCTAATGATTTCGATTTTAAAAATTCTTCCTCTTAACTTTTGAATTCAACACATGCAAGATTATCTGAGAAGAGCAAATTGAACAAATTTTTGTTTCTAATTATACGTATAAG
The DNA here is from genome assembly GCA_038996855.1 of Solanum aculeatissimum. Classification (NCBI taxonomy): domain Eukaryota; kingdom Viridiplantae; phylum Streptophyta; class Magnoliopsida; order Solanales; family Solanaceae; genus Solanum; species Solanum aculeatissimum. Next base: position 7,427 of record JBCEWC010020492.1, read on the forward strand.
TTTAAATTACAAAAGAGAAAGTTTTGAATTTTTATTTTTTTAAAAAATAATTTTGAAAATTTCTTTACTGCCCATCATTTATCTAACAATGGTATTTATATCTTTCTAAATTATTTGTAACTTATGCATTCATGTCGATTTCAGAATTTTTTTAAATATCTCATGACTTGATATACTTTTGTTGGGTTGAACTTCTGTGACTTTTTAATAAATAATTATTAATTTTAGTGATATTTTTTATTTATTACCATTTATAGTAATATATTGTAATATAAATGTATTATAAGTGTTTTAAAATATATTGTGTCTGTTTGGTAAGAAATTGGCACCATGTATTATAAATATATTAAAATGTGTGATAAATGTATTATCTATCAATGAAACTTGTATTATATATGTTTTATAAATAATTTTCTGTAATATGAATTAAAATTGTATTATAAATGTATTATAAGTGTTTAGTAAAAATAAATTATTATTACTATAAATAATAAATATTTTCTTAATCTAGTATATCTATATAAGTTTTTCGTGAATTATGCATAAACACAATAGCTTATAAGTATGATGAATAATATTCAATAATTTATGATATATGGAGATCAGTTTGAATGTATGCATGTTTTCAGATAATAGTGATTGTGCTTCTTAGTTAATATTATGCAAACCATGCTAATTATATGTATACAATAAATGAATATCAGTTTTCATATTTTGAGATACATGATGTTTGTTAAAAATTTATGATGTACTTTTAATGTATATCAATGCACAATTTGAGCTTAATATTATATACATTTGCAGGTTTGTTCCATACAATTTGTTTTTAGTTTAGTTATTGAATTTGCATACATATACTCTAGTCACCTTCTAATTAGGATACATATAATAGTTTACATAACAATTTGTTAAAGATGAGCATCTTGTAACAAGTCAATTTTGTACACATATTGATCAAAGGATTAAAAAAAGCTGTATATCGGTCTAAAATTTTATGTATATATCCAATTATCAATCAACAGCTAGCTATATACAAAACATGTATACAAAATCCAACAATGTGTATACATTTTCTTTGATAATAATAAATAATTATATTTAAATTGTAAATAGTTGTGATTCAAGAAAAAAAGAGGTTGTACTCTTAAAAAGGGATAAAAGATTAACACTAAACAACCAATTAACAAATCAGTATGTGTATACTTAATTAAATTGATGAGTATACAAATTAAAAGATTATAATAGTACATGGTAGAATATAATTTGATTAGTAGACTTCTTTTTAAAAAGTAACAATATTTTAAGACCATCAGATAGACTTGATTTTGGGGAGGAAAGAGATTGTTTTCCTAAGAATTGAGGAGATTGATTTCTACTAATTTTTTATATTTTTATTTGATTGACTATCTAATGCTAATATTTTTTAGGGTTAAAATATGTTAAATAGTTTTGAATTAAAAAGATGTCAGTAACATATAGGACTTGTATTTACAAGTCAATCCTTCTAAATTAAGACATGGTGTGAATTTGTCCAACAATTTTAACTATGGGGAATTTTCATAAATAGCCTTGACTTGAAACTTAATATGGTCAAATAGCTATGTTTTACATAATTACACGGCATAACCTCGGCTATGTGACCTGGAGGGGAGGAGAGAGGTGAGCGAGATCGAGAGAGGGAGGAGAGAGGCGAATTATATATGTATATTTGTCAAATTGTATGTGTACATCTGCCAAATAATTGTATATGTGTAACTAATATACATATGTATTTGTATATCTAGCAAGTGAGATTGGGGGAGGGAGGAGAGAGGCAAGTGAGATCGAGAGAAGGAGGAAAGAGGCAAGCAAGATCAAAAGAAGGAGGAGATAGGCGAGCGAGAGACGACGGAGAGTGGAAAGAGGCGAATTATATATGTATATCTGTCAAATTGACTATGTATATATGTCAAAATAATTGTATATATGCAGTTGGTATGCATATTTAATTGCATATCTAGCAAGAAATTATAGAGAGAGACGAGAGAGAGAAAGAGCGGAGAGAGATGAGAGAGAGAAAGAGAGGAAAGAGAAAATAACAACAAAAACTTAACTATAGTAACAAAATCCTAACTATTGTTTATAGTTTTTTCATGAAAACAGATCCAAACATATCCATGTTTTACTAGCCATGAAGAAAAAGGAAGAAGTCAAATCAAAGAAGGATGAAGCTACAAGTTCAAATCTCCCAATTTTAAAAGAAGTCACATATTTTTTCACTACTATCAATTTATGAATCTAATGCATATTTTCTCAGAGCCACACGACAAATAGATTCATCATATCACATGAACCAATAAAACACCTTGCAATGTATCACAGTACACGATACATCAACATTTTTGTTTGATTCGTTATACGATTCATATATTATTCCTAAAAAAATTATAAAACAGGATACAATAATTAACATAATCTATATAAATCAAATGCATGATACAATATCTTTTCTTATGATTCACCAGTTTATTTTCTCACTACTATCAGTTTATGAATCTAACACATATTTTCTCAAAGTCACACAACAAATAGATTCATCATATCATATGAACAAAATCAAACAAATTGCAGTGTATCACAGTACACGATACACCAATATTTTGTTTGATTCATCATACATATGAATGATTCATATATTATTCCTAAAAAAATATAAAACATGATACAATAATTAACATAATCTATATGAATCTAATGCATGATACAAATCACCTACATACCTCTTCGCATCAGATCTCAACATAATTGCCATATTCGATACACTTTGGCTCATTTTTTGTGTTTACAGTATCACTCTTGTTTGTTCCAAGTTGAAGATCTGTAAATTTTTGAATATTTGAAACGTATTGTTGCTTAATTGTTAGAGACTTGGTTAGTGTCTGTTTAGCAAAATTTTAGGGATTGGATTCTACTTTCCGTTTAAATTGTAACTGAAATTTGAATATAATTAATCTTGGGACAATTACATATATATACAATAAAAAAGTTTATTTACATAAAATATAATCCACTTTTCATTTACATAAAAAATAGTTCATGAAGGTCATGGGCTCAACATATTTCAAATAAGCTCAAGACTATTAGACTCTTTTTTGCACAAATCAGTCCTAGACTAAAAATTTTACCCTTTTTTTCTTTTTTTTTTGCTGCGTTTTTTCTTTTTTGTAATAAAAAAATATTTTAGTTTTATTTTGCTGTGATTTTTCATATAAAAAATATATTTTTTCAAAAATAAATTTTTTTCATGTATTTTTTGGGCAACATTATTTTTTATTAAAAATTATTTTATTTTTATTTGTTATGGCCTTTTATATATAAATAAAAGAAATAATTTCAAATAAAATCTTTTCATTTATTTTTTCCATGTATCGATTCAGTATACAAGTGTATAAACGTATATCCATATTGTATAAATAGTTATGTAATGTATTGACATTGT
>JBCEWC010020493.1:0-10904 GCA_038996855.1 Solanum aculeatissimum
CTAAAAATTGACAAGTAAAAATGAAAACCAAATTAGGAAATTTTTGACATCTAATTGTGAACGGAGGGAGTATATAAAAATGTATCCTCTATTTCCTAAATTTTCATTACTTCAAAAAAATTCTTAAACTAAAAGCTGAATATTTATTAATTTTATAATTTTTTATTTCACTAGAAAAAGAAAATGCTTAGCTTTCATCTGCATTTATTATATGAATAACAATTTAAAATTTTGTACATGAACATTTTTTAAAAGAAAATTTTCTTGATTTAAGAACCGTTTAAAATAAATAGTAGAAAAGAAAAATTACTTTATAAGTCACATAATAATTAATCACAAAAATCTTAAGATTTTACTGATCACAAAAATTTTGGGGCAAATTACATCGAAAGACACTAAATTTAAAAAATTATAAAAAAAATAGTCTTTGTTGTATAGACATGTATAATTAGTATATATTTGTGTATCATAATATGTATTTAGTGTATAACTCATGTATAAGTAATATGCATTATATAGTAATATATATTTTTATAACATTTGATAAATTATATTATATATTAATGTATAATTTTGTTAATTTGAAACTATTTTTTATGTAAATAAAATATGAGTTATTTTTATATACTTAATTTCCCCAAAATCTTTTTAGGTGGCATTTGACTCAAAGGTTTACGCAGGCAAGACCTTTTGCTAAAAGCATTTCCCTTATATTTTTCATAAAAACTTTTTCTGCAACTCGAAAATGACTTTTTGCAGAAATTATTTGTCAAACAGATGCAAGAAATACTTTACTATTAATTAACAACAATAAAAAGTATCTCTAGTTGGCGTTTGGCCATTTATATTCTAAAATATTTTTTATTTTATTTAGAATTTATGATATTAAAATTTAAAATTTATAGTATATTTAGTTATACTTTTTGTAAAAAATATTCAATTAAATTTTAAAAAAAAATTCACAAAAAAAATTAATGGCCAGGTCCTCCATTTTCATTTTCCAAATACCTTCTCCAAAATAGGACCAAATATTGACCAAAGGAACCTGGAAATAGCAACTGCTTGTTCTTGTATATATATGGAACTTGGTCTCCAACTATCGACTCTTCAACCTTTTGTCTCTTTCTCTGTGCAGAAAAAGTAGTGAGTTGAAGATGGGTTGCGGAGTATCCGGCCGGCTCACCGCCATCTGCCTCTCTCTTCTCTTCTTCATCTCCTCAATCGACTCTTTCTATCTCCCTGGCGTCGCTCCTCGCGATTTTCAAACTGTATGCTCAACACTTCCTCTTATCATTTTGGTCTTTTTTTTGTGTTTCTAGTCGGTTGATTGGATCTTTTGGATCAAAATACTAACATGGTTAATCGTTTCTTTAGTAATTTAAGGTTATTTCACTTTTGGGTCTTCAGTAATTTCTGAAATTTCCCCATTTACGGAGTGCTTGTGACCGATAAATGGTTGGATCTATGGTTTTACGAAGTGGGTTTCTGTTACCTGTTTGATCTGGTGTTTTTTTTTTCAGTATCTTTGGAATTGTTTGACTTTGGGTGATGGATGTGATCATTTTTCTCTCTTTGTTGATAGACTGATTCTAACTTAGTCAACTGAGGTAGACTCGTAGTACTCTGTCTGTTTCTAAAAGAATGGTGGGGTTGGGAGTGGGAAGATCAAAAGATTTGTTGATTCTCAAATAGTAATAGTACCAAACAAGATGGAATAGAGGGACTATGCATCAAAGCTCGTCCTTTTTTTAAGGGGAAAGAAACCGTGAAGATCTTGTTTCTATCTAATAGATCACTGCAAGTGTTGTTTTTCCAGTTGAGCTTGTACTATTTGAAGTCACCAGATATTTCTCTGTTGGGTTAAGCAGAATGTCTTGGTCTATGCAATGGATGCTGGGCTTATAGTCATTAAAGTTCGTTTGTTTTATCTTTCCCTTCAAGACTTTGGACTAGTTGCTGGTTAGAATCTGTTAGGAAAGAGAACAGTCAATAAATATGTGTTTTGAGTGTTACACTTGGCTATATATGCTCAAATCTTTTGATTGCTCCCCCTTAATAAAGAATGTTGTATTCCCTAGCAATACCATACATCCTATTGATCCATTGTAGTTTAGATGATTTTAACAAAGCTTCCGTTTTTATGTTCCTTTTCTTCTCTAACAGGGTGATCCACTTGATGTTAAAGTGAACAAGCTGTCATCTACTAAGACACAACTTCCCTATGACCATTACTACTTGAAGTACTGCAAACCTGCTAAAGTTCTGAATAGTGCGGAGAATTTGGGGGAGGTTCTTCGAGGAGATCGCATAGAGAATTCAGTTTATACTGTAAGGATAAATGCTCTTGCTGTCTGATGGTTATATGTAATATTGCACTATCTGAGTGTATCTTTTATTTATTCATCTGCTCACAGCTCCTAATGAGACAAGATCAGTCATGCCAAGTGGTGTGTCGGCAAAAACTTGATGCTGAATCTGCAAAGAACTTCAAGGAAAAGATTGACGATGAATACAAAGTTAATATGTAAGAATAATGTCTTTTCAGCACTATTCTCTTTATATTTTGTTCGCCCCTGCTATGGATGGTAGTTCTGCTCATCTTTTTGCACGAAAATAAAAGTTCAATATTCAATCACATGGTGTTGCAGGATTTTGGATAACCTTCCTGTTGCTGTTCCCAGACAAAGGCAGGATGGAAGTCAGTCAATTACATATGAACATGGTTTCCGTGTTGGGTTCAAGGGTAATTATGCTGGGGTTAGTGTTGTTTCTGACTTGTCAGATACTGATAGCTTAATCCTCTCAGAATAATATAAATGTTTATGCATTCTACCTGCTTCTGCCAGAATAAAGAGGAGAAATATTTTATAAACAACCACTTAAGCTTTCAAGTCAAATACCACAAGGATCCCGAAACTGATACTGCTCGTATTGTTGGGTTTGAAGTCATTCCCAACAGGTATAGATGCTTAACACCTATGGCTTGTGTATTTGTTTTAATTCCTCTCACCCCAGGGGGTGGGGAATTGTAGGTCTAGCCTATCTATTCTCTTCTGATAATTTTATTCAACAGCATTAATCACGAATACAAGGAATGGAATGACAAGAACCCTCAAGTGTCAACGTGCAATGAGAATACAAAAAAATTGATACTAGGTAGTGCTGCTCCCCAGGAAATCGATACAGATAAGGAGGTTGTATTTACATATGACGTTACTTTCAAGGTATTCTCTTATTGAATCTTTATCCTTCCTGCTTTAGGCTTCAAGTTATTCGTCATATATTGTGGTACCTTGTTCACTATTATCTTTTTGTCTCCAGGAAAGTGATGTGAAGTGGGCGTCTCGTTGGGATACATACCTTCTCATGAATGATGATCAGATTCATTGGTTCTCCATCATAAATTCTCTTATGATCGTTCTCTTCCTGTCTGGTATGGTTGCCATGATCATGATGAGAACTTTGTACAGAGATATTGCGAACTATAATCAATTGGAAACACAAGATGAAGCTCAAGAAGAAACGGGATGGAAGCTTGTTCATGGAGATGTTTTCCGTCCTCCAATCAATTCTGGATTACTGTGTGTTTATGTCGGGACTGGTGTTCAAATACTTGCAATGACACTAGTCACAATGATCTTTGCGCTGCTAGGTTTCTTGTCACCTTCTAACCGTGGTGGACTAATGACTGCCATGGTTCTGTTATGGGTTTTCATGGGCTTGTTGGCTGGATATACTTCTGCACGTCTGTACAAAATGTTCAAGGGAACAGAGTGGAAAAGGATTACCTTGAAAACTGCTTTCATGTTCCCTGGTATACTCTTTGCCGTCTTCTTCATATTGAATGCTCTCATCTGGGAAGAGCGATCTTCTGGAGCAGTGCCATTTGGAACCATGTTTGCTCTTGTGTGCTTATGGTTTGGAATCTCAGTCCCCTTGGTGTTTGTTGGAAGCTACCTTGGATATAAAAAGCCAGTCCTTGAAGACCCTGTTAAGACAAATAAAATCCCTAGGCAAATACCAGAGCAGGCATGGTACATGAAACCGTCTTTTTCTATACTTATCGGGGGTATCCTCCCGTTTGGAGCTGTTTTCATTGAACTCTTCTTCATCCTGACCTCCATATGGCTGAACCAGTACTATTACATCTTTGGTTTCCTTTTCATTGTTTTCCTGATCTTGATAATCACATGTGCGGAGATATCGGTCGTGCTCTGTTACTTCCAGTTGTGCAGTGAAGACTATCATTGGTGGTGGAGAGCTTATCTGACTGCTGGATCCTCTGCTTTATACCTGTTTCTCTACTCTGTCTTCTATTTCTTCACCAAATTGGAAATCACAAAGTTGGTTTCAGGAATCTTGTATTTCGGCTATATGTTGATTGCATCATATGCCTTCTTTGTGGTAACAGGGACAATCGGATTCTATGCTTCCTTCTGGTTTGTTAGGAAAATCTACTCATCTGTGAAGATCGACTAATCAAAAGGGAGCCTCGTTGACTAGTTGTTATCATAGTGAAAATGATCTAGGTTCTTATGTGCCAAGACTCGGTAAAAGGTTAACATGTTTCTTGCTTCATCAAGACAAGAACTAAAGAGAGGAAGTTCCCAGGCTACCAATGACCAATCAGTTTTCTGGTACTAGCACAGGCTTAGTTGTATCTTGTCGTCATACTTCGGTTTCCTTGCATTCTTGATTGTACTTTCTAGCTATGCAATTCTGTGGAACTTGATAAAATTTTGATATTTCTGAAATCTTATGGTGTTGTATCCATGAATTTGTGAGAGCTCGTACTAATTTGGATTATAGGGCTTAATTGTTCGTAGTCTTACCAATGTAGAAGTCTCTTTAGATATGAGCAGGTAGAAAATATACCAAGAACTTCTACAGGAAATCAAATAAACAAATTTGAGATTCTTTAAGCCTTGTGGGGTAGCAATTATTTGTCATATATGAATTCTGTAATATTGGAAGTATTTGTCTTAATTATTCTTTCTTTGCTCTGTATTCTTGAAATCTGTAGTAGACAGCCGTCTGCCCAGAATTGATGTCTACAGAATTAATGCCAGAAACTTGGGATAAGAATCCAATGATCTTCAAACGTATGGACAGGGTTGTTGACTCATAATCCTAGATGAGCAACAAAAAGGTACAAGTTTTGACAGACCAACTAAAATTAGAGTACTTCGAATGCAAGAATTATGTTTACTGTTTTGTTGGCCATGTACCTTGTTTATTGACGAATGTAGCTTCTGCTCTCAACCAATTGTTTCATCTAGTATTTACTTTTGTTAATATCGCAGAAAGTACAAGTTTTATCCATGATGTTTATTGATCTAGAGAGAACATGTGATAGAGTACTATGGAAAGTCCTTTGGCAGAAATGAATTCATATTTGCCATATAAATGTAATTAAACGCATATATAGAGGAGCTGTCACTAGCTTGAAAACATTCATAGGTGATATGGAGGAATTTCCCATAACAGGGGGTTTACATTAAAGATCGACATCCAGTCCCAACTTATTTACCATAGATACGGATGAGCTAACCAACAGAATACAAGAGGAGGTCCCATGGTATATGTTATATGTTGATAATATTATGTTAATTGACGAAATTAGCAAGAGTGTCAACTAAAAGCTTGAACCATGGAGAATCATGTTAGAGAGGAAGGATTTTTTGCAGATTTAGTCAGCATGAGAGGAGAGAACTTGAAGTGAGACTAAATGTGATTGCTGTGCCAAATGCAAATAATTAGATATCTAGTCTCATTATTTCAAGAGAATGGAATGATAGATGATGTTACTCATAGGATTAAACCTAGATGGTTGAAATGGAGAAGTGCTACAGAGGTGTTGTGTGAGAGAAAGATACCTATCAAAGTGAAAAGTTATGTAGAATTATAAGACCGACAATGTTATATAGTAGTAATATTAGGATACTAATTAACATATCCACAAAATGAGTGTTGCGAGGAAGCAAATGTTAAGATGGATGTGCAGTCATACAATATTAGAAATGCTGGAATAAGGACTCATATAGCTGATCCCAACTTATTTGAGATTGAGCTGTAGTTATCCTAGTATTTACTTTTGTTGATAAGCCTGTCATTTATCAAGAAAAAGAGAAAAGGTTGTTCAGTTACCACTTTGCCATCAGCCAACTGCTAGAGAGCTCCATGTTATTGCAATGTCATTCGAACATTTCTATTAAAGTACAAAGCAATGAATGATTGCTTCTTATGTAGATATTACAATGTTGAAATTCCTCAAAGACAAGGTTTTTTAGATACTACCACTAAAAATATCTGCACACAGCACATGGCCTCATCAAGAATCATGTAGATGTGCACTTCAACCAACTCATGTTTCACACTTGCAGGTGAAAACACCAATGTTATTATAACTAGTTACTAACATAATATACAGAATCTTCCCTCAGTTTCTTTTCCGATTGAATGTGAGCTTTTGCTCAAAAGGGTGTGTTGCATATCTGTACAACTTCACCCGTGGTGAAGCCAAAGAATGATTGTGGTGATTCTTGGATTTGTAGTTGCTTCCTAGAAAAAAATACTTAAATATTGCAAGTGTATATAATGATAACCAGCTGAAACCTTCCTTATTTGCTTGTCCTCAGTGTCATCAACTGCAGAGAGCTTCAACTGAGAGTTTCTTCATAACACCTGGACATGGATCACCACCAAAAATTTCTGGTGTCACAGGTACTGTACACGACTCTTGCCCAATGCAATACTGCAAAAAACAGAAAACAAACAAAAATGCAATTAGTTCAGTCAGGAAAAAAAAACATCCTTCAATAGGTGCTGCTTATGTAAATCAGAGGAAACAGATCAAAGTGATTCTTAACAGAACTTGGTGTGATTAGGTCCAAAGAGTATAATGCAATAGAACATCATTTTCCAAGGAATATAAAAGAAATTGGCATATATACTGCTCAGTCTCTCCTGCTTATACAAATCCAATTTCGGCTCAGTTATAACTGTGAATTTTCACCAAGTTTAGTACCTTTTCAAAGGCATCATATGAGTGGTGGGCATGACAGCTTCCTTCACTGAAGCTTCCACAGACCCCCAGTGGTGTTCCGAAGCTTGCGAATTTGATTGAAGTGATCTTTTGACCAGGAGCACAACGGAGGTGCGCTTTAGGTCTGAGTGGCCTGTCAACTTCCCCAGATGCTTGCATCTTATAATTCACCAACTGTGGTTGCCATTCATTTATATCTGCACAGACACTTGCTACTTCTCTCTTGACCAAAGAGATTGTGTTGGGATCTCCTCCCCATTCCTCAAAAACAACTAACAAGTTTCCAGTAGGGTACAGCCAAGATTGTGGCACGTGATACCTGAATCATGATTCTCAGTTAATAATAGTTTCTTGTAACATCAGTGGAAAATTCTGCAAGGTTTGTCATTACTCACCATCTTTGCGAGGCCTCTCCGCAGTTACTTAAGCACTTTTTCTCATTAAAGAAGCCTGCATAGTTACAGGCGCCACAAGTACCAGATGCTTTATATCCAGGCCAGTAACGTCCAAGGCTTTGTCCATTTATCCACATTTGACCTTTGCCCATGTAATTCATATCTAAAGCCAAAGGCTCGTTTCCAGCAGGAGCATTGAAAGTGGTCTGGAAACACACCAAAAGGATTTAATGCTTGATATGAAAATTGTTATAGTAAAGTAGAACACTTCACCATAAAGCTTACTCTAGTGCACTGAATTTAATATTCCTAAATATTCATTAATCAAGAAGGCATATATATTAGTTATGCACCTTGAACCATGTGAGAGGCTGTCTTAGAGTCACCAAAGAGCCCTCAACCCACTCAACAGATGAGCTGCCACTGAGGGAATGAAGATTCAAGGCTTCTCCTTTCAGGCCAACCTGGTCAAGAAAGTTAAAATGTAACATAAATTGGTAGTCAAAGGAACCAAATTTTCTGTCGAACATTCTAAAAAACAAACCTTGTAAGACCATTTCTGCCATGCTAAATCTCTTTTCCCCTCGTCAAGACCACTGAGTGAAACTGGTCCAAGAACACCAGTATTCCATGTCTCAAAATGTGGACCAATATTCTGCACTCAAGCACAAGTAAAACCAAATCAAGTGAATATGTGTATTCGAAGTACCAACGTATGACTATGAAAATAAGTTTTTTGTGTGCGGATATACATATATGGACGACAATATAGAGATAGAGGGAAAGTGGGAGAGGACAAACCGGAAGACCAACAGCAATGCTTAGCAGAGAAATCTTGTTTACACCAGCTCTTAGATTTACTGCTTTACTGAAAGTAATTTTCTGGCTTTTTAGACTTCCATATGCAGTTCCTGCAGAAAAAATAATAATTAACTGACCAAGAGATATCTATTATCACGTAAATTATGTAGTTGCTTGGGGTTCCTGATGACACCAAATGGTTCTCACCTTTCAGATTATAGAAAAAGTTCATTGCAAACAGTTTTTTTTCCAATTGACATGTAATAACGGATGATTAGAAGACTCCTTAGTACTATAGAATTCAATTGTAATTCAATGTCCTAGTTTCTGATCTTTAGGATTTGTTGTAACTCTTTCCTTGTAATTAGGCTTTGTTAATAGTCGCTATCTTGTTGTACATATTCTTTATATAGAAACGCTATGATCAATAACATCAATCACAATTTTCCATCATCTGCTCTGGTTTCTTTATTGTATCCGAGCGCTTCTAAACTCCAACGAGTTGATCCTTCTCTTCTCGCTTTTTTTTCTCTCTGCTAATCGTCCAAATGGCCTCTAATATTTCTGTGACCAATGCTGATGGAGTCCATAACTCCATTACTATTGTCCAATTCAATCCTATAACCCAATTACCCATAAAATTAACTGGCAGCCACAATTTCTCCCTGTGGAAAGCTCAAGTTTCAATGCTTATGCGTGGTCACAATCTCTATGGGCATCTCGATGGTTCCATCCCTGCCCCCACTCCCACCATATCACAAAACAATCGTGATGTTGATAACCCTGCTTTTGTCCCTTGGTATCGCCAAGATCAGTTAATTCAAAATGCTATCTTGGCCTCCGTTGATCCTACCCAAAGCTGCCTGGGATGCTTTGCATACTGCCTATGCAAACAAATCTCAGACAAGGATTTTCAGCTTGCGAGACCGATTGGCTCGTCTCACTAAAGAGTCTCGTCCGGTCGCAGATTATCTTCATCAGGTTCGATCACTTTGTGATGAACTTGCAACTGCTGGTGCGCCAGTATCAAATCCAGAACTTATTGTTAAAATTCTCAGTGGACTTGGATCTGAATTTCGAGAACTCTTTGCTGCCATTCGTGCTAGAGATTCAACAATTTCCTATGAAGAGCTTTACGAAAAGCTTATGGATCATGAGATTTTCTTAAAGTATGAGGATGACAAGAAGCCTCTATCAACTCCCATCACTGCTGCTGTAGCACAAAATACAAGCTCGACTCCTCCTCGCCATGGTAACAATAATTACTCTCGCAATCGCCGTTCAGGCACAAATACTCCAAACATAAATCAGCAATACCAGGAACAATCAGGGCGTCCACAGAGAAACAACCAACAGCAGCCCTTTGACAAGAACCTTCGCTGCCAACTATGTGATCGCGTAGGTCATTCTGTTAGAGTCTGCAGATCTCAGTCTCATAACCATCTGCAGGCCCGAGCAAACTTTGCTGCTCGTTTTTGTAACAACCCGAAAATTTCCGAAACTCCTTATGGTTGACCTTGTATGATGTTATACTATTCATGGTTGAAATGTCGTAGCCACGGGTTAAATTTAAGTGGCCGAATGCAAAACGGATCATTTTGGGACCTAGAGAGGCCGTTTGGACAGTGAGCTTCACATAATCATAACTTTTGGTTTGGGTTGAACCATGTGGGATACTACATATCAAATGGAAGCTCTTTGTGTTAGATTTGCAACACAAGTGGTTTCACTCAATTTGGATATCGGATGAGGGAGATAGGGTCCAAACAGTGAGACTGTCAAAAATTCAGAAGCCATTGGAGATAGGCTCAGAACAATGGCCAAGGACATTTGCACGGACCGTTAAACTTTGAACAGTCCATCTAGTGTCTCGTGTGATGTAACAGTGAGCTTGGGGTGGCATGGAACCACCCCTAAGCCAAGTGTAGGTCAACGGTTCGTCAAACGGACCGTTTGGTGGTCCGTCAAGTTGGGCAGAAGCTTGGTCAAGCCGTGGTTGGTTTAAATGACTAAGTAAAGGTTCACAGGGCAAGAGGATTGACCTAGGTTCATGGTAGTATTGTCAAGATCGATTCGAGGTTGCCAAGGATTTGACGTAAGTGATTTAAGTCAAGAACTTCATTTTTGGGACTGTTTTGGGGCCTCCGTTTAGACTGCTGCAACTTTGAAATGCCATAACTTTTATCACACTATGAACTGCGTGGTCCATTTTATATCAAATGAAAGCTCCTTGAGTCAGCTTCGCAACGCAACTGGTTTCACTCAATTCGGAGCTTGGATGAGCAAGTTATGATCGTTTTCGTGAGACTTCCCAAAACTGGAAATTTGCAAGTCAAGTCTCACGGACCATCAAACGGTCCGTGAGACTGTTGACGGACCGTGAACAGTGCCGTTAAATGTTACAGTGAGCTTGTTGAAGCTCGGAGTTGGAAATTTGGCTAAGGCATTTTTGATGGAAGGTTGCACGGCCCGTGAACAGTATCACAGGCACTGTAGCAGCCGTTTAAGCTTCCGTTTGACACTGTGTTCAGTCAAAATTTCATTTTATTGAGGGTATTTTCGTGATTTAATTAATTGCTAAGCCTCTTTTAAGTCCCCTAAGGCCCCTAAAACCTTAAAAACATATCATTAACCGTACACCTTCTTTAAAAACACTCTCAAAC
>JBCEWC010020494.1:0-10904 GCA_038996855.1 Solanum aculeatissimum
AATTAAATTTTGACCAATAGAAGAACGCCACGTGTCACAAATAATTATTTAAATTATTTAATTAAAAATTTGTTAAAAAGAAGGGCATTTTAGACCCTAAAGGTGGACGGGAAGGGCATTTTAGGCCCAAAAGGTGGATGAAGGGCATTTTTATACCATTTCTAATACTTCGAGGGCATTTTAGGCCCTTTTCCGTATAAAAAAATATTTAGGGTAATAAAGTAATTTTGTTGGTCAAAGTAAAACAACTTATAAGTTGTAAAATAAAAAGTTGGAGGGGACATAATTTAAGAAGGATTTAAATAAAACGCATCAATCAATAACTTAGAAAAAGATTGAAGAATTTTTGGATTCGAACCGACTCTATCGCGTACGGAAATAACAACGTATGTGGAATCCTTGGTCTCCTAGCAAGGGCTCTAGGATGGTCCTCTAATTCCTACAACTTGTGGAATTGAATAATGGCCCACTCATACCAAAACATATTATCATAGTTCCATTTTATGTGGCATTGTTTGACTTGACACCATGTTTAAGGAAAAAAAGAAAGACTTTTGAAACTTATACTCTAAAATCATCCATAAATATTTGTAAAATTATATCTTGAGCCTAACTCACACCCCAAAAACTGGCTCAAAGGAAGGAACATCGCCCAACCCTTATAAAGAATCCACTCATCTCATTAACTATCAAGGTGGGGCTTTCGTTATTCTTTAACACCCCTTCTCACGTCCAATGCTTAACATCTAGTGCATGGGCAATTTTTAATTTTCGGGAACTCAACATTGAGTGAAATCGAGTTGGGCAATTTTTAATTTTCGGTATGATATATAGACACTATGATATATTTTGTAGTTACATTTTGAATATGAAATAATTACTAAATTCATCATGTCTGTTTTGAATTATAATTTTTTTACCGAATTTGTGTGCTTCACTTTCATCTCCTAGGACCTAGTCACTTTTTAGAACTTTTTGGTTTGAAAAACGTTGTCGTGGACGATACACTTGTTAAAATAATGACCAGAACTAGTAAGAAGGTATCTCAGCAAAAGTGGTAAAATCATGATTGCAAAAGTGAGTAAAAATTTAGAAGGAGAATATGGATATTTTGTCAAATTGCAGAATATACAGCTAGGAAGAAACATGGTATGTATAATTGGTTATACATACTGTATAAATAATATTCCTATAGTAAATGAGAGGACCAATTAAAAAGCATATCTTATTAATGAGAATAAAAAAGATGCATACACAAGTTGCACAAATTCGAATATTGGGCGTGTGCTTTATAGTTGATAATGCATATGTGGCTTTGATAAGATTTGGAAAATAGAAAGGAATATAGTGAATATGTGATTTTTCAAAGGATAGTTTTTGCCTTTTGAGCTTTTGCCAATCATGAGGTAATCTTACAACTTTTGGTATATTCCACAATTCTAGTGGAAGTTTCCTTGCCAAGTTCAAATAAATTTTTAGTTTTTAAAAAAGTTTGGTGCACTAAGCTATCAATATGTATGGTGTTTGGGGAAGGATCAGACCATAAATGTATATTGTATCTTATCATGTATTTCAGTAAAATATCATTTCTATGACTTAAATTCATGATCTTTTAATTACAGGGCAATAACTTTATAATCATGACCTGAATCTACATTCTATTCAGAATACGATACTTGGAACCACGATTGATCCCAAATTAACTGTTGGCATACATATCAAAGCATGGCATACTAAAAAAAATGAAACATATCCGTTAAAAATTTGATTAAGAATGTCAAAAATTCATGACAGACTGAAAAAAAAATTAATGTCTAAAACTAGCTTCTACTATCTGAATAAAATAATAAATCTTCCGGTACATGGCTCTAGATTATCAATACTCAATAAAAGTATCAACTAAACTACTCCATAAAACCCTTGAACAAAAAAACCTCATCAATTATTGACTAGAATGTTGCATCGTAACAGAAGTCTCAGAATGGGCACCAATATCTACATCATAAAAGAATGTCGCGCACGAGAGATATGCATCAGTACACGAAATGTACATGGTATGTAAGAGGCACCAACATACTCAGATTAAATAACATATGAGTGAGTAGTGAAGAAAGAAAGATAAATCACAGTCATAATAAAAGGGACAGGGAGAATATTTGAACATTACATATACAAGTTAAAATCAGTAGCCCTGCATAATCATTTTTATAAAATAATATATCTAAAAAATACTATATAACTTAAGAGCAATAACAACAACATACTCAGTGAAATTTCACTAGTGGGGTCTAAGGAGGGTAAAATGTACCCAGACTTTACCACTACCCCATAAAGATAGAAAGATTGTTTATGTAACTTAAGAGCATATCAATGAATAAGATGGAAAAGTTTCTTATAATCGACATACAACACGAGATCTCGTGATGTCGAACTTCCAATCCCAGTTGGAAGAGCTATTCTATGCCTTGCTAGAGTATAGAATCATATAATTTCTATGTGGATTCACTAAACTGCCTCTCAGGGTCAATTTTTCAAATTTGTGTCCTCTTAATACTAATCTTCTAAATATGACATGTATACATACATATAACATACATAGGTATGAAAATCATATATTCATTGAAACATAATGCGAGACTAAGCTCAAAATTGTATCATAAGTTAACTTGCTTTAAAGTTGAAATTCATATCATATTTGTGTGCATGCTTAAAAATCCAAAAATATCTACTAAATCATATAAATTATGCTAAATCGGTGTAATAAGGTTTTAAAACCATGGTGTAATCATAAAAATATAAATTAATGAAGAGAAATCATAATTTCATAAAATATCTTAACTTTACTTCTAGCCATCTTGAAGAATTTTTGATAAATTTTAAATATTTTAAGTATGAGAGTGAAATGATGCTCTCAATGAACCCTTACATATCTGAAATAAAAACATGGACTTAAAACCTTGAATAGAGGCTTAAAGGTAAAGAAACTTGACTTCTTCCTCAGGAGAATTTAGATTGTGTGGATTTGATTTGTCTGATGGTTGAACGTGAACGAAGAGGTTATATGCTATAAGATAGAGTTAGAGAAATTAATTGAGGGTAAAAGATCAAGAATATCCTTCTGAGATCATAAAAAGATCATAATTTTTTTAAAAAAAATGACATTTTAACATATTCCATCGACCAAATCATCGATCTAAAAGTCCCAGCGCCAAATATTTCTATATCGCCAAAATATTCGACGAATTGCCGAAAGGGTGCTCTAGATCGTCAAAATGAACAGAATATGAAGGTTTTCAAGCCAAATCGACAATCCAATTCAGTGATACGCCAAACCATTCGATGAATCATCAAATTAACAGGTGAGCTCACCGAATTATCCAGTCCAAATGTATTTCAGTAAAATAATCATAATTTTTTACTCTGAACTCCTATTGATGCAAACTTGGTGAAGTTGGAAAGAGAACTAGTGGACCTTTAATTTGATAGGTCATAGGCCACTTAATTTTTTATATGTTGAAAGTTACCGTCATTTGAAGTTGACTCTTACATAAACTAATTAATAAAAAAAAATTAATTGGTAGGAATATTTTGAATTTGACTTGATAGTTAAGGTAGCTTACGATCCTAAACCACCTCGATATATCAATCATGTCACGGCTCCCTTCCCTCTTGTATATTAATTAGAGTAAATAAAATAAATATCATCATCAAGTTGTTGAAAGACCAGTCTTCAGAATTAATTCCCTACCTCAAAACTTTATATATGTATTTATATCATAGGACACTATGAGAATGACACAACTATGCATGTTGGGACCTAATTTTTCGAATATTGCACAAGTTTTTTTTATTTATTTTAAAACAATTGAATCTGAAGAAAAAATATCTTAGTAATATTTTTTTTTTCTAGGTATGTATAACCCAAACATGCATTATGAAATTAATGAATACATTATGAAATTAATTAACAACATACTCAGTGTAGTCTTATAAATATTGAAGTATGAGAGTAAAACATTATAAAATATTAACGTCTAATCGCCGTAGTTTTTTTTGTAAGCAACATGAAAATTGGCCAATCAGAAGATCAGTCTAAGTTTTTAAAAATTATTGCTATTATTATTATTTCTTAATTCATGTGTCAAGTATTTAATAATGAACAATATTGTTAGATTGAGAGAATACATTGTTTAAATTAAGAATTTAAATTTTGTGCACTGTCGAACATCGGTGTATAAAATCTTTTAAATCATCACGTAAATTAAATAATTATTATTAGATTTATATAATTAAAATTTAGGAAAAAAGATACTCAAATTAGAATATGAATTGTACTCTAACTAAATTAGTAATTATTTTCTTTTAGAATATAAATCAAATTTAACTTTTTCATATTTCTCTCCCAAAAAAAACATCATAATTAATAAATACCTTCACCTCAAATAGTATTAAAATTGCAAGAAGTAATTCTTCCATGCTTTACCTTGTTAATCATGGAGCCAAAAAGAAATCTGCATCAAAATTCATAACTTATAAAAACTTTACAAATGATATCAAGTTTTTTCTTATTTTTTTTAAAAAAAGAATTGAAGAAACATTTAAAATACAAACATCATATAAAAATCTGCATCAAAATCTTAAAATTCGACTATCACATTAAGAAGTTATGAATACGGGGCTAAAAAGACAAGCAAAAAAAAAAACATGAAGAGAGAATTTGGTTGAGAATCCAGTTTAAATAAGTTGAAGATGTTATTTTAAATTTTAGAAAATAAAGTTATAAATAGAAAAAAAAATAGATAACCTGAGTCATAACGCTAGGGATGAAAGGGTTATTAAAATTGATTGATTGACTCAATAAACCAATTGGTATAACCAATCCAAAGTGACGTTTAGGTTGGAATGAAAGGGTCCATTTGGATAAGTATGAGTCATAACGCTATATGTCTAATTTCAAAAATATCTTTTATTTGGTTCAATCACCAAATCGAGTTTAATGACTTTTGACCTTAAAAGTTTGTTTATAAAGTAAGAGGAGGTAAAAAATTCAAAACAATATATTTTTAAGATTTTCCAGTGTAACTTCCTATAAATTGACCCACTAATCATTGTGTCATGTAAAAACTATCGAATTTAAATAGATTCAACGCGTTTGAAAAAGGTAATTTGCACAAATATAATTTTTGTGCGGAGAAATTATGCTGGAGGCAAAATTTTGTGTGGAAGTCAAAAAATTAAATATCAATTCTTAAGAAAATATATATATATATATATTTACTTTTTTTTTAGCAAGAAAACCTTTTGCAAAAAAAACACAAATATGGTAGAATCCATATAAAGTAGGAAATTGGACAACTCTAACATGTCCAAGCTAATAATACCACTCGAATAAAGTACTTGAAACCATTATTTTATTAGAAAAGAACCATTGATTAGTGACCTAACCCCCCTCCAATATCAAGAAACACATTGAAATGTATCCCAGGCTTTGAGCCCAATTGACGTTAAAATAAAGCCCAAATTGATCTAGACGTAGGTCCAAAGATATGATGACAAATCATATGGCTCAGCTTCCCTATTAAAATATGAGTTGCAGTATCACTAAATCAGAAAAGAACAAAATATACTCCTTTCTGTCTCATTTTACTTTATTAATCCGACCCAAAAAAAAATTATTTCACCATTATTAAAAATTATTTTAGATTTACAAACTTCGATGTTTTGTACAGATTAAAAAATACCACAAAATAAGACATAAGAAATAATTTACACCGGTTTGCCGTCCGTCATGTGACCAGTTGTGTCCCAGAAGTTCAAATACGGTGATCCTCCGGTTTGCCTATTTTATCAAAGATCCAATGGTTATGCACTGAAGAATTGTTGGATGGGCAACATTATCTTTTAAATAAGAATTATGTTCCGACAATTATTTGAGCCACTATGAGGAAACCCTCCTTGATAAAGTTAGAAGTTTGGCACTGCACTAAGACCAACAGGTGCCTATATCAAGCAGAAAGACCTTCAACTCAATTCATGTGATTGCGTTTCTATTAAGTAATTATTAGACCTTCAACCAAGCATAAATATTGGTTAGATGATCGGTGAAACAGAGAGATCTGATTCAAGGTTCAACCACACAAAAAACTATTTTACCAACAAAGCCATTAATCAAAGTAAAATGGGGACTATAAATAGTAAATCTTCATTCACTTCATTCAAGAGAACTTTGTAAACATAGATCTACAGGGTAACATCACAGTAACAGATAGCGGTCAAAAACGAGGACAGTAACAGTAACCATAGTAAACCAGGAACGGAACTTCAATCAAACTTCGGAACCATAAACAAATTCAAACTAAGACGAACTAATAGGCAGCTGCAAATCTAACTCCTCCAGTTTCCATCGGAAGCACCACCACCACCACCACCTCTTGAGTAGCGAGATCCACCGTCATTGTAACGGTCACCTCCGCCATAACCACCACCGCCTCCACCATAACCACCTTCACGACGGCCACCTCCGTAACCGCCACCACCACCGTATCCACCTTCACGTCGGCCACCTCCGTAGCCACCGCCACCACCGCCTTCGCGTCGGCCACCACCGTAGCCACCACCGCCTCTTCCACCTCCACCTCCACCGCCTCCGCGGGATTGAGCTTCGTTCACGGTGATGTTACGGCCGTCAAGATCCTGGCCGTTCATGCTTTCAATTGCGTCCCTCATGGCTTGCTCCTCCTTGAAGGTAACAAATCCAAATCCTCTAGATCTACCGGTTTCACGGTCATTGATGATCTGAAAAATTCAAAAAAAACATAACAATTACATCAGATCCAAACAGATCTACAATAAAACAACCAAAACAATGTAGATCTGAAAGGGAAAAAAACAACAGGGGAGAAACATAAAAGCGATCTATCTTCATCTCTTGTATAAAACAGAGGAAGACGGAACGTACCGTTTCGGGGAATTGGAATAATAGGGAGAGTAACAAATAGTAACAGTAACAGAGAGTAACAGTAACAGAGAGTAGTAACAGAGAGTAACAGTTGACAATTCAGTAACAGAGGGTCATCGAAGCCAAAGGCTCGGATCCGATCTCTGCTCTGCAACAGACCTTGGAGTCGACAACTTCACCGAACTGAGAAAAAGCATCACAAAGTGTTTGGTCGGTGGTAGCCCATGCCAGACCACCGACGAAGCACCTGTATTCAACCTCTGCCATTTTTTCTTAACAACAAAAAATACTAAAGGAGAAAGTGAAGGAAGAGCTGTGGAGAAATGGAGGAGAAAACGCCTTCTTTTATAGGCTGGGTGAAGAGCCTAGGATTGCTCTAGGGCAGGTTAAACTAATCGTGCACCGTGGTCTATTCTTAACTCTCATGTAACTCGGGTTACGGGTTTGGTTAAAATTTTGTCCGTTTGGTTACTGTCGCCTTCTACAACTTGCTCCATACACAATTATTGCCCTTAAAGAGTTTGAAATTAAATAGATATGCCCTTTATAAAAAGATTTAGTTCACATATGTGCATATAGTTCACTAGTTGATTCAAATACGTCTTTTACTAAATAGAATTTCCTCAATACTCTAATTAAATACTACTAATTGACTAGTGGAAAAAACTAAATTACTTAAAGTCTGCAAAATTGAATAAATATGTATTTTGTTAATAGTTTAATATGTTCATATTTAAATTTATTTTCTACTCATGTTTATGTTATATACAAATTTTATCGAGCATGTAATTTTAGATATGAGAGTGCGAAAATCATGAATTAGGAGAAGGTTAAATGATGATTAAACATTGTCGTTATTGTAAGTTAGTTGATGATTGAACATTGTCGTTATTTTATTTTATTTTCATGTTTATTGTGTAGTGCTCTTTATTTATTTATTTATTTTTATTGCTCTTATATATGTATCTTTTTTTTCAAACTATTGTCATGATTTATTTGAATTGAAAGCCTATTGAAAATAGATTATATGTCTTTAGTAGGTAGAGATAAAGTTTGCACATATTCTCCCCCTTTTGATTTTATCTGTGATATTTGTTTATGCTATTATTGTTGTTGTGTTGATTTAACAATTAGTCCAGCATAAAATTTCAAGATTAAATATATATAATTTAGCGAATATTGTTCTATATCATATACTAATGTAGTAGTTGCAAGATTTTCATCTATATTATTAGACCATAATCTATAGTTAATTGAAAGGGACATCATGTTCCAACAATTTCAAACTCTTACATAAGAATACAACTACAAATACCAAAAAAATTGTTAGAAAAAGAGTAGGGACCAGAAAAGGAAGAAAAAATAGAAAAGGGACTAGTTGGCAAATCATGGGAGGAATATTATACGGGGATATACTAGTGCCGTTAGCGCCGTTAATAGATAAGCTTTGGTGACCAACTATGGTTAAACGTCCTAGATATTTTCTCAAATCCCGTCTGGCACGGCAATGTAAAAATATCAGAATCCAAATCTGAAGATATTTATGATGTACAGCTGGGTCCACCAAAGACTCAAATTTGCTGACTTGGCAAATACCTACTCCCACGTATTATGTACACTAATTAATACTTAAATTTTTAAAAAAACAATATTTCTAGAAAAACATAAATATTTCTTCTTTTTTATTTCGCGTTCTTTTATTTTATATTTTTTGTTTTCACGTCAACATAATATTTCAAGAATAAAGTTTATTGGCGCAAAACATTATTTGGTCGATTCTCATCTTAAATATTATATAATTTAATAATTAAATAAGAATATAAGATAAAAAATAATAATATTAATTAATATTAAAATTTATGAAGAATATCTTATTCTTACCAAATTTGGAGAATAGTTTTCTAAAATTTGGAGACTTAACTATGGTTATAACATATGTTAATATAATATAATCTTGACCTTTAAAAAATGAATAAGACACATGTTTCTCGTCTAAAAGTCTACTTGACCAAGGGGAGCCAAATCCAATATTAATACATAGACTACCTAGGAAAGTAATCTTTATTTTTTCATATTTGATTGGGTGAAACTTTTAATTCAAGAATTTATTATAAACAATTTATAACTTTCAAACGTATGGATAAAATTTGCATATACGCTATTCTCTTCAAATTTTAATTATGAAATTACACTTGTTACATTACTAATGGTCCTTCAATTTTTTTTAAGTAAATAAGTTAATTTAAAATGAGAAAAATTAAAGCTAGATGACCTCATTATTTTCACATGAAAAGTGACTTGTCGTGCTAGATAATGCACCGTTTATAGCAATCTTGAAGGCTTGGTTGATATCAATGTTTATATTAGTTATATTTGTATTAATTATATAAAATTATACATTATTGGACTTAGAAATTGTTTAATAAGATGTATTAAAATAATATTAAATAAAATATATTAATAATACACGTAAACAAATTTTAGTACCATGATTAAAGGGGGGAAAGGGTCATCTTCATATGTTATGCATGAATTCATGACACAAATTTAAAATAATTAATTATTAATATAAATATTAAATAACGAATGGAAAAAAATCTCAAATATTATTAGACAAGTGAAATTGCGTGTCCCATTTTTTATTTTAACAACCAACAACCACATTTTTAACCTCCTTCACTTAATTGCTAAGCATCTCTTTTTTCTCTTCTTCACGCTACGGATAAATTGGAATAGTAGTTAAAAATTGGTTGTTTTGTTAGTTGTGCCTCACATGGAATAAAAAAAGTTCCAATCTTACGGACAAAATATCTTCTAAGGTTGACAGTATTTATCACTAAATTTAATATAGAAAAAATATAAAAGACCCTTTGGATTAAAGTTAAAATATTTTTTCCGTCCCAATTTATTTGTCATGTTAAGGTTTGACACAATCATTTTAAAAAATTAATTAGGAGTGTTGTTTAACTAGTATACCCTTATAAATAATTAAACTTTTATCTATATATGTGTCTCTTAATTCTAGAGTAATTAATAGTAAGGGCAAAGTTGAAAAAAATAATTATTTCTCTCTTAATTATTCAAATTGACAATTATTTTGAGATAACAATTTTTAATATACAGGACAAATAAATTGAGACGGAAGAGTAATTTTTCACAGCTCAAAATTTTATGAAAATCAACTTGTAGGAAAAATGTGTGTTTTAGCTGTATTCGAATGTAGTAATATGCCTGTGGAGTGTATGGCCCAAGGGTCGAGAATAATTTTTGAAATTGTTTTATAAGTAAAATATCAAAATATTGAATGTCAATCCAAGTATATAATTATACAGATAATTTATATTTATTATTTTAATATTAATAAATACACAACCTAAACTAAATGTTTGGATGTTGAAATTTTGATTATTATATCTTGATAATAAAAAGTATTTTTTTGAGGGTAACTAATAAATAAATCTTTAAATGAATTCAATTTTAAAAAAAATAAAAAATGACTTTAAACAAAATACTATGCAATGTTCATTCCTATAATCAGTAGGGCTCAATGGACTCATCTGAACAGCCCACAAAGAAGTATGTGCATAGCCATCTGCAACTCTGGTCCAATTAATAATTGGGCTTCTCATTGATAAAGATGAACATGCACATATGATCTCATTGGTATATATTACATGAATATTACATAACTATTTATAAAATATCGATACATTTACATACACGTTAAAAAACACTGAAAAAAGCTTTGACAAAAAAGGGTTTATTTTTTTACTTAAAAAATTAGTTTTTGTATATATATGAAATATCAATGCTACAAATGAAAAAGAAAAGGAAAGGAAGCAAAAAAAAAGATTAAATTATACAAATTTCATACTATAAAGTGATAATTCCTTTTTATACCAACTATTTCCTAAATTACCTAAAATCCCCTAAAATTGAGCCAAGA
>JBCEWC010020495.1:0-10902 GCA_038996855.1 Solanum aculeatissimum
CTCTTTAGTTAGCTTCGTGGGAATCCCGGATCTCTGTCTTAAGCTTCCCGCCCTGCTCCTGATTCCGTTCCCGTGGCGATTTGGGCTTTGGCCCCATCTCCAACCTGTATATTAGTAAGGTATATACACTGTATCCACCATATCTCTCCTGTATATTAGCCTGTAAATCCAACATTCCAATCATGTCAAACCATTCCTTCCCAAGTTTTGGATTTTTCCCCCATTTATTATATCACGTCACTGTATACACGATGTATATCAGTGTATACAGTGACGTTTCAGCCCCAAAAACCTGTAGTGCAGCTTCTTTATCACGTACAAAACATTCCCAAATCTGTACTGACCCGAGGCCGACCTTAGATGCAGGGATGGAGTCCAACATAGACTCGAATCGAGGAGTTCATGCACGAGGAAAATAAATAAGGATGAATACCCTCAACGTATAACATAAATGAATTTCAACAATTGAATAGAAAAACTTAGGTTGACTTGAAAAAGAATTTTTTTTTTTTAATTATATGCTAATTTTTAAACTAGGAATAACTTAGACCAATTTGAACAAAAGAAAAAAATTTAACCAAAACAGTAATCCAAACTAGCACAAAGATACATTTTGTTAGCAAGAACATTTGCATTAATTATAACCCAACTTAAAAACAACTATCTAGTCCCACTGTTAAGACTAGGCGTGAGTTTGTTTAAGAATAGATATTGGAAAATATGATGACAGAGAAGATAACAATAGCAGCATAATCACAACAACGCTCAATACCTTCTCTGGACTTTGAATTGGAACCAAAATAATATCCAAGAAGTGATACTTCAGTCCTAACTACCAAGAGATTCACATAGTTGGACTATAATACATCAATCCTTTAAAGAAGAGCAAAAACTTTAAATAACATTTCTAAGGATCTTTATGCTTTTATTCTACGAAAAAAATGATGAAAAAATGATTTTGTCTAAAGAAGACTCTTTTAATGAAAGTTAAAAAGTTCAAACAACATTTCTAAGGGTCTTCATGTTTTTAATATAATACAGATAAATATTAGATGATATGATATATGATGATGATAGTGGTGATATTTTCTCCGTCCAACAATAATTATCCATTATTAATTTGAGAAAGAGATTAAGAAACAGTAAACAATAGAACTAATTTTACCATATCACCGGTTGAATATAATAAATACAATATCATGCAAAATGTAACACGAAATTGATTATAATGAATGATAAAGGTAAAATATAAGTGTAAAATGATCTCTTAATTTCATAAAGTAAACAAGTATAGTTGAATATTTATTTTTAGTACAGTGGACAAATATAATAAACCCATAAAATTTGAGCGTCCAAATTCTTGGAAACTTAAAACAGATGTTTTAATGGTCTTAACCTGAGTCGTCCATAATTATCACATAACAAGGTGACGAAGTCTGGTAGAAGACATCAATTTAAGCAAAAACTTGGTTAAATGATAGGCAACATACCCAATACTGACAATTTTATGAACAAACAACAGTTGCAGAATACGTGACAAAACTTCGTTAAATGAAAGATACAATATTCGCAATGCATCACTAGCTAAATACGCTAATGCGAAAAGA
The DNA here is from genome assembly GCA_038996855.1 of Solanum aculeatissimum. Classification (NCBI taxonomy): domain Eukaryota; kingdom Viridiplantae; phylum Streptophyta; class Magnoliopsida; order Solanales; family Solanaceae; genus Solanum; species Solanum aculeatissimum. The sequence continues at coordinate 1,608 of JBCEWC010020495.1, forward strand.
AATTGAAACTAAAAATGAAAGAAAACGTGGGGACTTGCTAAGTTGAGAACAGTAACTTGCTATGAACAATCAGACATTTTACTGAGGATTTGGTGGACGACTATTAGCTGATGACACTCTAGCACCCCATTCAAGCAGCTCTTTGCTAGTGTCATCTTTATGAACAATCACTTCAATGAAGCACAAGCAGTCTGTCTTGGTTTCAGTTGCAGTTGCAATTGCTTCCACAAGCTCCTCTTCAGAACGAACCTAAAACAAGAATGCATTACTTTAGTCGGATAATTCTTTTAACTTCAACTAAATGGTATGGGGATAGAGAAATTCCTCACCTTTGTTGTCCAACATTTTCCTTCTCCATTGTGGATTGCATCGACTAGTCCAGTGTAATTCCAGTTCTTAATCACGTTGTAAGGTCCGTCGTGAATCTCAACTTCAATTGTATAACCACCATTGTTTATCAAGAAGATGATAGTCCTCTGACCACATCGCAGCATTGTTGAAATATCCTGAGCAGTAACCTGCAACAAGTATTTGCAATACAAAATTGATAAGAACAAGATAGAAAAGATAAACACTGCGAACTCTTTATGTTGAATTCAGTTCACAACACAATCTTTTTTACCTGAAAACTACCATCACCTATGAAAGCAAGCACCCTCTTTTCTTTTGCTGCTTGTGCATAACCAAGAGTTGCCCCAACAGACCAACCAATAGATCCGTACTGCATTTGGAATTCATACCTGAACACGAAATACCAAAAGTCATTATGATCATACAGAATCAAATACCCATTAAACGTGAATACTTGCCATTTGGAGCTTACCCACATCCCTCGGGCAGTTTAAGTTTCTGGCAATTGAACCATGAATCCCCTGTCTCAGCAATCACAGCAGTGTCACCGGACAACATCCTCTGTATGTGTTCAAAGAGAACATTAACCCTCAACGCCTCTTTAGGCTCACACTTGAGAGGATGTCCTTCTGGAATATAAATCCTCTGATAATTCTCGTATGCAGTTGGGTTGTGCTTTAGCCTCTTGCCCAATGCAGCAAGGAAATCCTTCATCAGAACACAACCAAATACAGGTCCATTACCAATGGTCACACTATCTGGCTGTACAATGATGGATTTCTCTTTCTTGAGAAGCAGCGAATACCCAACAGAGCTGTAGTCATTAAAAATAGGTCCAGCAAACAAGTAAGCATCAGCTGATTCCACAATTTCAGCACAGAAGGCAGTACTCACTACACCCCAATAAGTTCCAATGAAACGAGGGTGGTATTCTGGAACCATCCCCTTAGCTGATGGCATCACTGCAACAGCATATCCACCTGCATCCGCCAATTCAACAAACGCATCACATGCCTTTGCAACACGCAGTTTTGGCCCTCCCACAATAACTGGTTTCACAGCTTTGTTTAAGAAATCTGCAGCTGCCTCCACTGCTGCTTCCAAACCCATCTGGTTACTCACTCTAACACCAGAAAAAACCATACAAGTAAACACCTTGTTCACATTAATTGCAAAACAGAAGATGCTCATACGTCACAGCTTATAGTGTAACCTTTGTAACATATCAATCAAATTAAATTAACAACTTAAACTTTCTGAAGAATCAAATACGACCAAGGTTTCATACAAAAGATCAGGAAAACAGAGCATATTATAAGTGAATAAAACAAAATATTCTCAAAATTACATACCTAGGAGCGATGCAAAATGGAACAGGTTCACGGCTAAAAGATGGGTGTGGAATATCCGGCAAGTTACAGCTTATGCTTATATAAACCGGTTTGCTCTCTTTCAACGCCGTAGAAATCGCTGTATCGATCAATTCATGTGCATCCTCTAAGTTATTTACTACAGCCTGAAAATCCAAAACACAAAAAGAAATCACTATCAATACAAAACAAACAATATCAATTTTGCTCGATTGAATTCAAAACACACAAAATCTACCTGATAGCAAGTGACATTTTGAAAGCAACGAAGTTCTTGACTAAAATCGGGCAACCCAATAGTATGATGAAGGATCCTGTTAGTTCCATAATCATTCGAATTAGGGCCACCAACAATGCAAATCAATGGAAGATTCTCACTGTAAGCACCAGCAATAGCATTAATAACACTAAGTCCACCAACAGTGAAAGTCACAACACATGCCCCAATACCACGAGCTCTAGCATAGCCATCAGCAGCATATCCAGCATTTAGCTCATTACAACACCCAACATAATTAAGGCCAGGTTCATCGATTAGATGATCCAGCAATGTCAAGTTAAAATCACCGGGAACTCCAAAAATATCGGTGACGCCGACTTGGACTAAACGGCGTGCTAGATGACGACCCAGTGTGGATTCCGACAAATTGAGCGGAACGGCTGGAGTGAGAATGGTTACGGCGTTACCGGTCGGCAAACAGCCCACGTCGTTGTGAGGCGGTTTACACGTGTCAATTGCTCCGATCTTCACGTTCATGACGAATTTTTGAGTATTTTTCAGAAAGTGGAGGAAATATAAATAATTATATGAGACGAGTCTATTTTGAGTAATTTCTGGAGCCTTTTTATAGGAAGAAAAGAATGTTTAGTAAAAAAAACAGGGGGCGGCCCGTTGGGACTTTTGTTCTTGGTGTCGGCTTTACTGACTCAAATTTAAATAAATTATAATTGGTCAAGATAATAAAAGGGTCAAAATTTAATTTAATTTAAATGTGTTATAGATTAAAACGAGTTAAATAATAAATTGTAGAGCGGGTTAAGATTTAATCTGATTTAAGTTTTACTTATTTTATTTGCTCTTTTTAAATATTTTAGTACTTAATTAAATTATATTTTTCTTTATTATGATTATATACAACATATCAAATTTTAAAAAAGTGTTATAAAAATATTTTAACAAGATTTATCTCGAGTCAATTCGAATTGCATATCAACCTAATTATAAATTGATTAAAATAGATTGAATTGAGCTAATAAATAGGCGTGTTATTAACCCGTTCAAATTTCAACAGATTGGATGAGTTAAATGGGTTGGACATAATTTTTTCCTCCCTAATCTAGACTGTTAAAATTTTTGAATTCAAGCTTTAAATATTGATAAAATTTAGGGTTAATTGCACTCATAAGCCACCGAGAAAAATTATTTACACAAAAAATAGTCCACTTTTTTAATTACTAAAAATAGTCAACCGGATGGTTTTTGGCTACATGAAAAATGAGTATTTTTATAATACTTTTTTTTATTGGGGGTAAAAAAATCAAAATCGATCCATTTTTTAGACACTCTGTAATTTTCTCAAAAAAATACCTAATGACCTTGAGCTAATTTGATTTGTATTAAGTCCATAACCTTCTTGAACTATTTTTTATATAAATAAAAAATAAACTATATTATATAAACAAACTATTTTTTTTTTTTGGGTATATATATAAAATTTGCCCTAAAATTTATTCACAATGTCTTACTCAAGGAAAATTTCAATAAGAATTTCGAAAACAAAAACTCATGGGCGGTGGTTTAAGGAAGAATGCAGTAGAAGGGACTAGAAAATGTTGATTTGAGTTTTGGCAATTGAAAAGTATTTGTATTTTGAAAAGGAGATTCCAAGGACTAGGGAAGGTTTTTGTCAAACCAAAAATAAAAGGAGGACTTAGAGTTTCAGATCCAATTCAATTAATTAGCAATTATTTTCTTGTACAATAAGCTATTGATTGGATATGTGATTTTATCTTATAATGTTAAATTAATATTTCAATATGTGATTTTAAATTTTGAGGAAGGTTGATTTTGTAATGTAAAATAAGACTCATTATTTTAAGTTTTATATTTTAAAAAAAGGCTTATGCTTGACATAAAGAAATTATCTATAGCGTGTGGAAGAGTTACATTAAAGAATACTTGTATTATCGTGGATCTTACAAAATTAAGTGAATATGAATATTTGTAATTGTAAATATTTATTTTATAAAAAAAACATAAAAATATGTGATTTATTAGTATGTTATCATAGGATATTTTGCTTTCTTATCTATAAACTATGTTTTGTTCAGTTGATAAGATTATATAAATTTTTTTTTTTTTAAATCATAATTTTCTCAATTTATAAAATTTTCATATTTGTAAAAAATAATATAACTCAAAAAATATCAATTATATCTTCTAATAAAATTTCAACTTGTCATAATTTCATATCAACATATTCAAAAGAAACCTAAATGTAAACTTTGAGAAAGTGAAGTAGGATTAATAATTATAATTGCATTTTTTTACAAAGATGTGTTTGCACTTACTTTAGATGAACCTTTACCGCAGTGGCGGAGTTACATTTACCCAAGGGTGGTAAGATGAATAGTTTTCATCGAATTTTTTTTCCAAATATATCGGCTAAATATAAATATTTTGATATATATCAATTGTTGAACACCCTTGATATAAAAAACACTCACCCATGTTCTAAAACTATGAACACACTTGACGAAAATACTAACTCCGCCACTGCTTTACCGTAACCTAATAGTTTTTCTTTAATAATCTCTTGTCAATGCAATATGGAATAATTTTTATTTTATTCACCAAGAATCGAACAAAAAACCATGTGTAATTGATTACGTCTAAAGAGGAAGAATCACTTTTCCATTAATTTTTTATTTTTTCAGTTTCTCATTCAATATTTAATTCTCATATTGGAGTCCTCCTTTGATTCACACCAGATAATATTTCATTTGAGGAAAAGTGCTTTCTACTAAAAATAAAATAAAATTATATTTAAAGTTCAAATTTGAAATATCTAATTAAAAGAGAAGCAATCTTATCTGTTGTACCATGTTCTTTAGAGGCAGTGACAGTTGTATGTTATCTTCTATGGGTGTTTAAGCACCCATTGCCATTTGGACAAACACTATTGTTTATATACAAAAATTAATAATTTATTAAAATTAAAATATATTCATAGAGTACCTACTCTATATAGCTAATTTCAAATTAAAAATAATTGAGTATCCATTATGAATTTTTTTTGAATCCATCACTGTTTAGAGGTGCTTTTTCACTAATTGACTCAATATAAGGAAAAAATAAAAAATAAATTGAAAATTTTAATTGAATATCTCAATGTACTCACCCAATAAACACGATTTGTTGATCCAAAAAGTGTCCTTGGTATGCAAAATACAAGGAGCTAGCCTTGGGTTAGCTTAATGGTTTTCTTTTTTCTATGTTAGGAGAAAACAAATACTTCCTCTGTCCATCTTTACTTGGCTCGTATATAGGATGTTCAATAATATTTGTCCAGTTTATGAAATCAAGAGATAATTTTACACTTAGTTCCTAATTTACCCTTGTCATTAATTGTAGTTATTTTCCTATTACATTTTTAATACATTACATTAATTATATTCAAAGGGTGATTTGGTATAATTACCCTTATCATTTACTACTTTTTAATCCCTGTGCAAAGTCAATAGGGGTCAATTTAAAAATTGGATATTTTAAAAACTAACTAAAAAATACGATAATTTAATTAGATAAATGAAAATGAATTCCGTAATTCACACGGTTAGTACGTTGATTAAAATCTAATAATCTAAATAATTACGTTAAAAAATTACTTAACTAGAAAAAATATTAGCTAAATAAAAATTATATATAAATGAATATATACTATAAACTTATTTATATATGTATACAACTAATACTGATATTATATACAATTTAGCATATTACTTTATAATTATTTGCATATGTATACACGTGTAATTTTTTTCGTGAATACGACTCACAATTTGTATTTGATTTTTTTTTATATCTGCTTGTTATGTTAATTAAATAGCTCTTTCCATAACTAATTGATTAATATATAAAACTAATGACTATTATTGATAATATGGATAATTAAGCATTTGTATATATATGTGTATTAGTATATAATTGTTGAAAATTATACTAATTATTTATAGAATGTTATCATTTATATATGAATGATGAAAAAACATACAACATACTTATATAATTTATTGTGGGCTATAACGTATAAATTGAAATTATACAAAGTTTATGAATCTATAAAGAATATATAAAAAGATATCCCATGATTACGAGTAAAAAGAGTTCATTTAACTCATATTTATTTTAATGGATCACTCATATTTTCAAAATGGGTAATATGGATTGATCTATTTTAAGAGTTCATACAAATATGGTTAAAATGGGTAAAATATGGGTACCCATATAAACCCATAGATCCCCCATTCATAATAAAAAATTCTTAATTGCACTATTTTTTTTTTGTGTGCCGTGTTTTTTTTTATTTTTCTTAAAGAAAATTTTGGGGCGGGAGTGGGGGGTAAGGGAATGGGGAGTTAGGGGTGTGTATCAATCGGTTCGATTCGGTTTTATGTATTATGAGTTCAGTTTATCAGTTATCAAATCCATATTTGCCCATATTTTATATGGATAGATTGTAATCCAATCCATTTTAGCTCAATCCATCCAAATTCAATTCAATTCACCCATTTTCCACCTCTAATTAGTAGGGAGAAAACATGATTCAGAGGGAGAAAGAAATCATTCAAATTCAAAATTGACATAATTGAGAGATTTTAGGAGTAAAATTATTGAATTTAGAAATAAAAGATAAAAAAGACTTTGTATAACCGAATATTTATATGAAGATTTGTATTTTTGATCCTCACACTAATTAAATTAGTAGATCCGAAAAATAATAGCGAATTTTGTTAAACTGTAATTATATGAAATTACGTTCACATTAAATAATTACAAATAAATGTGTGTCAACTCCCATAATATTTTTTTACTATTTATTTATTAGAATGCTGTTGATTCTAGTCTATTCATTTCATTTAAGACATGAAATTGATTTTTTATCATTATTAAATAATAGATCAAAGCTTACATAATTTAAAATATAAAATAAAAAACATATATCACATAATGAAACAAAAGACAAAAGAAGAAAATAATTTTGTAGATTAAAGTTCACGGGCCACCTTCTTTCTTTATTCAAAACCAATCACATTTTGCTTTCTGCTCTACCTTTACACGTTTTTTTTTCAAGAATCACAAAGGTGGTCCAACGATGGTCCATTAATTTCATTCATTGGACCATCTTTGTGATCCCTCAAAAAAAAAAAAAAAAAAAAGACAACCACCTATGTGGTTGGTTGTGTATTCACAAGACAATATCTACTCCCCCCATCCTAAAAAATATTTCACGTTTTTAAATTTCGAGATTTAATCTTCTCTTTGATTGTGGCTTTTTTTAAAAAAAATTATTAATATTTTAAAAGTAATTATCAAATATATTAGTGGTGAGCACGACTCAATATATGTTACTTTCTTCACCTTAATTTATGCGGTATTAATGAAATTTCGACAGTCAATTGAAGTTTTTATATGCCTTTTAAATATTTTAAACTCCAAATTATTGAGATTTAAATTTTTTTGGCATTGTTTTCTATGTCCTATTCTATCTGGCACTGATAAAATTTTAAGACTCAATTAAGTTTTTTTTACATATCTTGTAAAATTAATTTTTGAGATTTACAGTATTTTTATGTTGTTTCCAAATACATGTTACTTTTTGTGTCTCATTTTACGTGGCACCGATAACATTTTAAGACTCAATCAATTTTTTTTTATGTCTTTTAAGTATTTTACATTCTTTACAAGCAAAGTATAAATATACCCTCAAACAGACATGTTGGAAGAATCACTGAAAAATTACGAATATGAAAATTACGAATACATCCTCAAGTTGCTCAAACAAGTATGTTGATTAGCTGCATGCTTGAGCTCTGAAAATCACAGATGTACTCTCAAGTTGCTCAAACAGGCATGTCGATTAGCTATCTGCTTATTGCGACTTATAAGATAGTAATATAAATAGATGTTTTAAAAGATTTGGATTTCACAATTAAATAAATGATAAATAATAAAAAATTAAAAAAATTGACTTCTTAAAAATAAAACATATTACATAAATTAAAGTAGCCAAGTACTTGAATGCCCTTGTAGACTATTTGTCCTTGGACTACAAATGGCTGATGGTTTTGTTGCTTTACCCAACTGCTTCAAACTTCAAAATTTGCCCTTCTATGTAACAAAGTGTTTGTTTGCTTCGTAGTTGAAGCTTCAAGTAATGTTTGGGAGGTCTTGGACTTCTTATCTAATGTTTGACTATTTTCATAATATAATTACAGTTTGAGTAGTTATTAAGATCACAATTTTTATATCTCGCGTGACTGTTAAATATTTATGAAAATAGAACTCTCAATTTATTTAATGATATATACAACAATTTCAAAAAAAGAAAAAAAAATCACAAATCACGCATACTCCCACAAATTAAAAAAATCCTATGAATCAAGAAAAAAACTCACAAATCACCCATTGTATTTGTATCAATTGATTTTCAGTTTGTAATTTTTTTTAAAAAATTATATGAAAATTAGATTGAATTGTATTTGTATCGATTGATTTTCTATTTGTATTTTTTGTGTGTTTGCAGAACACAAAGATGATTGAATTGCATTTGTATTCGAATCATGTTTGTATTATTGGAGTTATGACGATATGTATAATCGATAATCTAATGATTTATATTTGTACAATTTGTACAATTGCTACAACATCAAATATACAGTTTGAATTTGTTGATTTAGGGATTAAATTTTATTTATGGTGTGATTTGTATTCGTATATGTTGAAACTTTTTATATATCTAGTGATTTGAAGTTATATTTCACATTTGTATATACATATACAATTGATGCAAATACACAAATAAGTAACTATATACAAATGCTAAAATTGTACAAATAAGAGTTCGAATGTATATTTACATATAAATGATATCATACAACTACGAACTACAAAATTCACATATAGGCTAAAAATGCATAAAATGTAGGGATGGCAACGGGGCGGTGCGTGGTGGATGAGGGGCGGATGCAGATTTAAAGTTATGTGGGGCGGGGTGGGTGCGGGACGGGTTGAAGTAACTATTTTTAAAACTAATGCGGGGCGGGGCGGGTTGCGGGTTCAAAAAATAAAATAAGAATTCAAAGAAAATTAAATATTTATAATTAGTAAAAATCAAAGATATAAACTTTTTATATTAAATATTGACTTTAATTTTCTTTTTCTAAAATTTAAATTATACATGTCCGATAAATTATTAGTTGTTAAAATGTTAATCGGAAACTTTTAATTAATGATTAAGAAACAATTGTTGAAATGTCAACTAAAAATAGTTAATTAGTGAAAAATTAAAAAA
>JBCEWC010020496.1:0-10902 GCA_038996855.1 Solanum aculeatissimum
TCATGGCATAGTATATTGTTATATTATTCTTTGGCTACGTGCACTCCTTTTGTATCACTTGTCCCCTTGACATGTTGCTTCGTCATGCTGTACTTGTCATATGCATTGCATACCCGCATACTTAGTGCTTAATTGTGCTAGCCCATATTCTTTTCTACATGTTCTAACTATGTAGGGTACGAGGGTGACTATTACATTCTTCAGGACGACGCTTGATATTCTATTGAAGACTTGCAGTGGTGAGCCCTATTGTTCAAGAGAAATAGCCACCATCTATCTACCTTTATGTTTATGTATCTACTTCCTTGGCTTGAGGGTGAGCCTCAAAGCTTGTAGAGGCCCCGCTCTTTCATGTAGAGGCATGTTTTGGACAAATCTTACTCTTGTACGTTCGACTTGTATGTTGGATATTCGGCTTTGTATTATGATACTATTCCCCCTTGATCTATGATTATGTTCTCATGTTAGGATTTTGGCTTATATTATAGTGTTATTAGAATGGCTTGAATGTTGATCATGATGTGTGCCTATCTGCTATGTGCAAGCATGTTCCTTCGATTCCCAAATTGTCCCCATAGCTTGAGTCATAAGCCCCTAAACCCTTAGAGCTTATGTGCTACATGTTTTAGCTTCCGCGTTTTCGAACCGATGATGAGTGTAATGATGCTATGATGGCTTGATTGAGGGTTTTCGGGTCCTCTTTCTCCATGTCACAAGTCGTCTTCGGTCCCTACATGGTTAGAACATGTAGACAAAGAGTATGGGTTAGCACATAATATACACTAAGTATGCGGGCATGCAATGCATATGACAATATTGTATGACCAAGAAAAATGACAAGGGGACAAGTGATATGAAAAGAATGCATATAGCCAAAGAGGAATATAACAATATGCTATGCCATGATGCATGAGATGCAATCCTACAATCATAGTATAGCGGGGATGTAACCTCAACTGACAACGAAGGAGACCCAAGCAAGATACTACCCGGATCCGGACTACTTGCCAAGTAGATCCCTAGTCAACCCTTCGTCAAGGGGATTCATAACAAATCAATCCCTATCTAGGGAGATAAAACCATAGTGGAACATGGTTTGATGGAAAGGAGTATGGACCCTTGGAGATAGTCCACCCCCACTCCAATCCCTCGGTACTAAGTCTCATCCCACGGGAATACATACATATACATGCAACTTCAAATTGGAGGACTTACATTCTTTTCAAAATCATGCATCATTAGTCAAAATCAAAACCATATTCATGTATTAGGCCAAAAGCCAACAAGAGTTTCCAAAATTATTCTCATAATCATTTCCATATCAATGCAATAGGAGTAGCCTACCTACATAGCTTATCATATCAAGCCTTCATAACATATCAAAGTGGTGCAAGCACCCAAAATTCTCAAAGAGCCATAACAAAGAGACTATGTGATCACAAGCCTTAACATATCATATCATAACAAGAGTTTCATCATAACCAATCCTCAATGCATATGCCATGAATGAGAAACAAGTGCATGGGTAATGGAATTCAAGCTTTAATTCAAGATTCAAGAGATAGTTTAACATAAATCATGATAAATTCCATATTTAAAGCATAATACAATTTACCCATGCATAATTAAATCATTAAGGGACATGCACATTGATACTTCAAGAATTTCCATGAACATTCATACAATTCAAACTTAAATTATCATTAAATCACCTAATTTCTGTATCCCACAACTCAATTCAATGAAATATAACAAAATTAGAAGAACCCATAACTTAAAGAAACTTAAAATCATAATTTAAAGAGTAGGGTCCTTGGGTCTTCATGGATGAAAGGAAATCCATGAATCAAACCCACATACCTAGAGATTAACCATAAGAATTGAAGAATTTAGAAAGCAAGATGATCTTCCCCAATTTTCTCCAAGTTTTCAAAAATGGAGGTCAAGAGAATTCAAGAAATTTTAGAGAGGATTCAAGAGTGTTTTGATGAGTGAATTAGGATTAGGGTTTGAATTTAGGGGTTTAGGAGACTTTAGGGGAGTTAAAAGAGTCATAGGATTAAGACAATTTATGAAATTAGCATTAATAAAGTGGACTAACCCCTGATACACAGTGCCACACGGAAGGCCCCAGTTGGCCATCCAATGGTACACAGACTGTGTACCTGTCCGTGTGGCCTCACTTGGCAACGATTTCGACTCGAACTCTAGGGGGACTTTCTGGAACACTTCACGGAGGGACTCACGGACCGTGTGGCTGAACACGGACCGTGTGGCTGAACACAGACTGTGTACTTCTCCGTGGAGCCACACTTGGCCTGGAGTCCAGCCCCAAAAGTTTTCCAAGTCTCTGCCCCACTCCACGGGATGTCTCGCGGCCCGTGTAGGGTTTCACGGACCATGGGGTGGTCCATGGGACTTGCCTTGGTCCTTGGCTAGGGTCCTGGCCACCAGGAGACCATTGGAACATTCCACGAGCCCCCACACAGACCGTGGACCTTCACACGGTCCGTGGTCCAGCCCATAGCCCATTTCCAGAACCTCATTTCCAGCATCCTTCCAATTACGAGCAGTCTCACTGTTTTGGCCATAAATTTCTCATATAAAATCCGAATTAAGTGAAAACAGTTGTGTTGTGAAGATAAAGCAAAGAGATAAAAGTTTATATATAGAAGCCCACACAGTTCATCTAGTACCAAAATTTATTATCCCTCAAAGTACACTGCCCAACCGGCCTCACTATGTCACCAACCGGTCTGTTTTGAATTCGGCCACTTAAATACAACCCATGGCTAGAAAACATCAACCATGATCAGTAAAACACCATCCAGGACCAACCATCAAGAAATTAGAAAATTTTCTGGTCGTTATAGACCATAATCGACATATAAGACCATAGAGACTATTACATGGAATCCCGACGTTGCCTCTACACCGAGTGAAAGAGTAGTTGACTTTGCTAGGATAAACTATACTTTACCTTATGGGAGCGTTCCTATTTCGGTAAGTGCTTTAACATGAATCTTATGGGAACCCTTCCATTTCGGCATATGCTTTACTTATGTGGATCTACTAACATAAGACCATATAGGAATATAATCAACATCCCTAAGGTGGCATGTAGTTATGAGAAAGGTAGGCTTTACATTAAGGACTCCTTAGGTTGAGTCCCTACCCCCAATATCATTCGGTCTTAATCATATCAGACAGAATACATAAATCATGCATATACATAACTTCGAACATAGTTCATACTTCATTAAAATCATACTTTCATAATCCATATATAGTCATCAAAGCTTTCATGAAATTATCATGTCATAAAAATAGTCCATCTACTTGTTTTTCATTATAGAGTGGGTAGACATTTCCGCCTTAACATTATCATCATAATCATTGGGGTTATTTCACTCTCTTTATCATAGCATCATCATAGTTTTCATAACATCATCATTATCATTTAATAAATACTCTTTCATATTTGAGATCATAATCATGAAAATCCATAACTTTATCATAATAGACTAGGGCTAAGTATGGGCTCATGGATAATTGAGTTAAAATCATGCAATTGAATAGAATTCATAGAGAAAGCATATAATTAAAAACAAATAAAGAACCCACATCAAGTCATTAAGCCCTAATCATGCATAAGTTAGGATTACATACTTCTGCTTGAAATCATATAAATCATGTAATTTATCATAATTCATGCATAATTAGTCATAATCTTCATATAGGAATAATAATCCATGCATTAGGAATCATAGCTTAAAAGCCCATAAGAATTCATCATAAAACTTTGATAAAAAGAAGGTTTTGGATTGGGCTTCATGGATGAATCTAATCAATGAATGAAGCCCTACATACCTCAAGTAGAATCCTTAGAGTCGATGAAGAAAATCTGGAAATCCTTAATCAAACCTTTAAGCTTTAGCTTCAGTAAAACCCTTGACTTAGAGAAAGGAATATTGAGAACCCTTGAGAGAAATTTGAGGATTAAAGGCTTTGAATGAATTAGGAATAGGATTTAAGAAGGTTAGGTTGGTTATGTCAGTTAGGTTAGCCAAAATTATATAGTTTAGGGCTTAGATGACTTGGAAATGTCAAAAATAACGTTCGTTGAAACTGTCAAAGCCATCTATGAAACCCTTCATACGAGCCATGGATCAACTTACGACTCATATCTTGGCTTGTGAAATTGGGTGTTACAAAAGCTGAGCTACTAAAATTGCAGCTTCTTAGACATAAACATGCAACACGACCTGTCATTCCACTTACGGGCCATAAATCCTTCCATAAAGTGACTCCAGACTTAAAGAAAGTTTTGGTCCTTTAGGGCTACTCTCTACGAACATGTTGATGGTCTGTGGTTCCTTATACGGTTCCTCTGGTATTATGTAAGTCAACTTTCAAAAAATTATTAATTTTCTAATTTCACTGGGCACTTTCCACGAACCCACCTACGACCCATGGATACTTTTACGGTCCATAGACTGGCTCATAGGGTCAAAATATCAGCAAATTTTTGTCTTTCAGTGTTCTAGGCCTAAAATTATCAGGGATGTTACAATATCTCCCTCTCGGGATCATCCGTCCTCGAATGAGACAAAAATAAGCTTGAATAGAGTAGGAATATGCTCATCATCATGGCATAAATGCAAAAAATGTGACTTAATCACCATTTTCATAAAATCATCAAACTTATGCATAAAATATCATTAAAAAATAGTTTCATGATCATGCATGCATGCAACTTAACAAGAGATATGTATTTGTGAGAGTTTCGAAGGAATAGATTATATTGAGTACCTTAGGCTTGAATATAATGATAGAAGGAATAGATCATATCGAGTATCTTCGGGTTGAAATAGAAGGAAAGAGGCCAGGGCATCATTTCATCATGTCTTCCTTCAACTTCCCAAGTAGAACTTTCAACTTGTTATTTTGTCAATAACACCTTGATGGATGCAACCTCTTTATCCCTTGATTCTTCACTTGTTGGTCAAAAATCTCAAATCTTCCTCAATAGATACATCCTTCAATCTAACAATAGAATTTGGATCATCCAAGCATTTCCTTTGCATCAAAACATGAAACACATGATGAACCATAGATAATTCTATAGGCAAATACAGTTCATAGGCTACTTTCCCAATACTCTGTATTATCTCATAAGCTCCTATGTATCGAGGACCCAATTTTCCCTTTTTGCCAAATTGAATCACTCCTTTATTTGGGAAAACCTTCAAATACACCCAATCACCTTCATTAAACTCTAGTTCTCTTCTCTTAATGTAATGATCCAAAAATTATCAAAATTCATAATGGTTGGTCAATGTTAGTGTTAAACTGGTCATGTTTGAATTTTGGTAACCATGGGTTGAATTTAAGTCGCCGGATTCAAAACGAATCGTTTGGTAAAGTTATGGGATCGGTTGGGCAGTGTACTTTTAAAGATCATAACTTTTGGTACGGGATGAACTGTGTGGGATACAACATATAAAATTGAATCTATTTAATTTGTCTTAACAACGTAACTGGTTTCACTCAATTCGGTGTTTGTATGATAAACTTATGGAAAAAACAGTGGGACTGCCCGTAATTGGAAGGACGCTGAGAACAAGGTTCTGGAAATGGGCTAAGGGCTGGACCACAGACCGTGAAGTGATCCAAGGTCCATGGGGGTGCTCATGTAGGGGTCCAGTGGGCTCCTGGAGTCCAGCGTTCCAGCCAACAACCCAGTCAAGTCCCACGGACCACCCCACGGTCCGTGAGACACTTTACGGCCCGTGAGGGGTCCCGTGAAGTGGGGCAGAAAGTTAGCAAGGGTTCGGGGCTGGACTCCGGGCCAAGTGATGCTCCACGCACTAGTACATAGTCTGTATGCAGCTACATGGTCCGTGATATCCCCCGTTAAGTGATCTAAAAAGTCCCTCGAGAGTTCAAGACGAAGACGAGATCAATTCAAAAGTCACGGCAAGGTACACGGACCGTGTACCATTGGACGACCACCGTAGCCTTCCGTGTGGCACTATTGTAGTTAATTAATCCATTTCATTAATGGTTAATTCATAATTTAATTAAATCCTATGCTCCTTTTAGGCTTTCTAAGGTCTCCTAAACCCCCTAAATCAAACCCTAAACTCTTTTCAACCATTCTAACACTCTTCAATCCATTTTGAAATTATCTCAACTCTCTTGTCCTCTATTGATGAAAGCTTGAATAAATTTGTTTGGTTGTGAAATCCTTCAATTCTCTTGGTCAATTTCAAGGTATGTGGGTTTGATTCATGGATTCCCTTTCATCCATGAAAACCCAAGAACCCTCCTTTTTAAATTATGATTTTAAGTTTTCTTTAAGGTTGGGTTCTTTAAATTTTGAAGTATTTAGTTGAATGGGATTATGTGATGTAGAAATTAGGTGATTTAAAGTTGATTTAAGTTTGAATTATGTGAAGACTCAATGGTTTTGATGGTGATCAAGTTATGCATGTCCCTTGTACTCTTGATTTATGCATGGTAGTATTTAAATGATGTTTTGAAGGTTGATTTGACTTGAATCTCTCATGAATTACTCTTGATTTATATTTAAAGAATGAATCCTAGCACCCATGCTGTTCTCATTGTTCCTCATGACATTTTCATGCATGATCATGGATTTTTTATGAAAGTTTTGATGTGGGCTAAGTCCTAACCATGTTTATGGCTATGATTTTGCACAAGTATGGGTTTGCCAGGGTTGTGATCACACTAAATCTATGATATGGCTCTTTGAGCAACATGGGTGTTTACAGCAATATGATTTGACAAGTATGACAAGTATGGAGCTACTCTTATGCATGAAGTTTGACATGAAAGTTTGTTTGACTCTTTAGCCCATGATGTATGATTATGAAATGTGTTTGACTCTTGTTAAGTATGCATACGTGTAATGAAAGTGATTTTGGCCTTTAAGCCCAAGCATGCATGATTTGATGTTCAAGTGTCAAGTTTCTATTTTGAAAGCATGTATATGTATACTTATTTTTGTGGGAGGATGACTTAGTATCGAGAAGGTTTGAAGTAGTAAGTGGGCTATTTCCAAGGGTCCCACTCCTTTCTCGAAACTATATGTCAATGTAGGTGCTACATGGGAGACCCGTAAGATGTGCTTTGATATGTTATGCTATGCTATGTCAATCCTTCCAAAATGGGAGACCCATAAGGAATGTGGTCATCACACCGAAATGGGAGGCCCGTAAGGTGTGGTGTAGATTACCTTTGGCAAGTAATCTTCTCCAATCCAATGGGAGGCTTCATTAGGCAAATTCATGTTGTAGCTCACATGAATTTGGATTTCAGTTATGGTTCCATCCCCTCTATATTATAAGCATTATGACATTTCATGCATCATGATTACCATGTCATATTGCTATATTTTTCTTTCATATATTCCCCTTTTATATATGTGCCCTTGACATGTAGGTTCTTATAGGTTCACATGCATATGCATTTGTATGCCCGCATACTTAGTGCTTATTGTGCTAACCCATACTCTTATATACATGTTCTAACCATATAGGTACCGACGACAACCTCTATCTACCTTTGCACGACGAGTGATTCTCTTGAAGATATTTGCTTGTTGTGAGCCCTTTGTCCAAGGGCAATATCTACTTTCCTCTTCCTTGTGATGTTTACTTTCTTATTTCATGTATTGAGGGTGAGCCCCAAACTATGTCGAGGCCCCGCTCAATCTATGTAGAGGCAATGTTGGACACACTATGCTTTTGTATGTTGTATTATGCTTACATTGGGTTGTTATGACTGTTGGGATTATGTTATGGAAATGATGTTTTGCTTATGCTTATGCTAATGTTTATGGGATTGTGAATGTTGGGAATGCGCTTATGTGGAAAGTCCTATAACCCCGATGTGCCCCCATAGCTTGAGTCCTACTTACCCGTCCTTTAGAAATACTTGGTATGTGCTATGTGATTCATTCTCATCCCGTTCTCGGCAACACCCCCATAGCTTGAGTCCAAAGCCCCATTTCCCCTAGAATTATGTGTTATGTGTTTATGTTTTTGCACTTCCAAACCGATGATGTGTGTGATGATGCTATGATGGCTTGATCAAGGACTTTCGAGTTCTCTTTCTCCATGTCACATCTAGACCCTACTTCTGGGTCGTGACACTTAACATCGGCATATGACTTTTGATGACTTTAGGCAATGTTTAATCTCTCCCTTATAACCTTCACCTTCTCCATAGCATCAAGTACCAAATCTAGTTCAATTAAGTATATTTCTCCAACTTCAAAAAATCCTACTAGTGATTTACACTGTCTACCATACAAGGCTTCAAATGGAGCCATACTTATACTTGAATGAACACTGTTGTTATAAGCAAATTCAATAAGAGGTAAGTGATCATCCCAACTTCCTTTCAAATCAAATACACAAGCCTTCAACATATCTTCCAACGTTTAATTGTTCTTTCAGCTTATCCATCCATATGGTGATGAAATGCGGTACTTAGCTTCACCTTCGTACCAAGAACTTTTGGGAATGACTTCAAAAAATAAGAAGTAAATTGAGCATGTCTTTCTGATATAATGGACAATGTTACCCTATTAAACTTTACCAACTCTTGAATATAAACCTTAGCATAATCTTCAGTGCCATAAGATGTCTTTACTGACAAAAAATGAGTTGTTTTCATCATTCTATCCACAACCACCTATATTGAGTCAAATTGCTTTCTAGTCTTTGGCAAACCAGTGATGAAATCCATATTCACTATCTCCTATTTCCATGTTAGTATGTCAATATCTTGAGTCAAACCCCCAAGTCATTGGTGTTCCACTTTTAATTGTTGACAATTTGCACATCCCATAACACACCTTGCTATGTCTTTCTTCATGCTATTCCATCATTACATTTCCCTCAGAACTCTATACATTTTGGTGGATCTCGGATGAATAGAATACTTGGAATTCTAAGCTTCATCAAGTATCTTCTTCCTTAAGTTGTGCACATTAAGTACACATAATCACCCTTGATAACACAATACTCCATGTCCCCCTTGTGAAAATGCCTCCACCTTCTTATCAACCACCAATTTATTTAATTCAACCAAGCTAAGATCTATGTCTTGTTTTTCTTTAACCTTCTCTATTAAAGATGATTCCACCCTATTTGGCACTAAAACATCACCATTACTGAAGATATTCACCCTTACACCTAAACAAGCCAAACAATGAAATTCTTTGACCAACTCTTTATCCTCATTCCCGACATGTTCCATGCTACCCATAAACACTCTACTCAATACATTAGCCACAATATTTGCCTTGCTAGGGTGATACATCACACTCATGTCATAATCTTTCAAAAGTTCCAATCATATTTTTTTCCTTAGATTCAAATCCCTTTGGCTAAATACATATTACAAACTCTTGTGGTTGGTGAATATATCAACATGTAAACCATAGAGACAGTGTCACCAAATCTTTGATGTAAACATAAATGTCAATAATTCAAGATCATGTGTTGGGTAGTTCCTTTCATGCACTTTCAATTGCCTCGAAGCATAGGCAATGACCTTTACATGTTGCATCAAAACACAACCCAAACCTATAAGCGAGGCATCACAATACACCACAAAACCATTCTGACTTTCGAGTAATGTCAAAATAGGAGCTGAAGTAAGACGATCCTTCAACATTTGAAAATTCTTCTCACATTCATCGGACCATTGGAATTTTACCTTATTTTAGGTAAACCTGGTCAAAGGAGAAGCAATGGAGGAAAATCCCTTAATAAACCTTTTATAATATCCGGCCAAACTCAAGAAGCTTCTAATATCAGATGGAGACAATGGTCTAGGCCAATTTTTCACAACCTCCATTTTCTTTGGGTCAACTCTAATACCATCACTCGAATTAATGTGACCATGAAAAGCCACCTCTCTTAGACAAAATTCACACTTCTGAAATTAACAAAGAGTTGTCTTTCTCTTAATATTCGCAACACAATCCTCCAATAGTCTTCATGTTTCTTTACATCTTGTGAGTACAACAATATATCATCTATGAACACCACCACAAACTTGTCCAAGTATGGTTTGAAGATCATGTTCAGCAAACCCATGAAAGTGGCAGGGGAAATTTTTAGTCCAAATGACATAACCAAAAATTCAAAATGACAATACCATGTTCTAAATGTCGTCTTTAGAATATCATCTTCCTTCACCCTCAATTGGTAATATCTAGACCGAAGATTAATCTCAGAAAAGTAGATTGCACCTTGTAGTTGATCAAATAGGTCGTCGATCCTTGGGTAACCAACCAACAAACCTTCTATAGTAACCGACCAACAAAAGTAAACTACGGATATCCGAAGGAGTCAATGGTCTAGGCCAATCCCATACCGCCTCGGTTTTCTTAGGATCAACCTTGATGTCATCACCGGACACCACATGACTGTCACGCCTCCAACTCTATAAAGACGAATAGGCACTCGGTTCCCTCTAGCCCCGAGAGAACGAACATACAACCTGTACTTATCATGCATATGTCTATGAAAACTCTTCTGAGATAGGAGATCAAAATATGTAGCACCAAACTTATACACAAGACTTGACTGTTGAAGTCACAACTATTTAGAGACAAGATACAACCGAACTATATAAATTAAGTCTACAAAGCCTCTACAAGATAGAAAACCTTAACATAGGTGGGGATAGGCCCCACCTTACATCAAACTATTATACAATACCAAAATGCATAAGTTACAGACTCAGTAAATCCCCGGGATCAACTTGGAGCTCACCAAAAGTAGAGTGTCGGATGCGCCTATATCGGAGGTCTACTAGCTGAAGTACCTGTACCTGCATCAAGAATTGCAGCATCCCCCA
>JBCEWC010020497.1:0-10902 GCA_038996855.1 Solanum aculeatissimum
ATTATTTGGGTTTCGATAAATTATGGAAACAAATCTATTAGAGATAGAGGTTTATTTTATTCCATAAGAAAATGAAATATAATAAATATTTAAAAAAAAAAAAAAGAATTGTTAGTTTCAAAGGGTATAAATAAGTCAAAAAGATGAATGAAGGACATTTTTGTTCCCAAAAATAGATGACAAAGGCATTTTAAACCCAATAGGTGAATGAAGGATATTTTTATACCATTTTCAATAAGTTAAAGGCATTTTAGGTCCTTCTCCGTATTAACAACTATAGTCTATAGTTATGTCACTGTTCCTTAAAAAAGAAAAAAAAAACATTTTGGGCTAGAAGTTCAATTCCTAAGTAAAAGTTTGGCCCGTGTTCTCCTGACAATAGAAAGGAAGAAGCTCGACCACCTTGTATGTTGCTTGTCGATTAAAAAAAAATCCTTCGTCAAACAATTTTGGACCTCAGAAAAAACAACATCATAAAATCCCCAAAAATGTGTTTTCAAGAATCTGCAACAGAAGATTCAGCCATCACGCCTACTGCTCTCCACCCCATCAATTTCCCATTTTTTCAACCCCCCAACACATAATGGTTGGAACTATTTCTGGGTCTGGAAGATCTTTAGCTGATACTCATCCTTCTCCATGTTTGTGCTTGAATCCTAGTCTTAACTCTGGTAGCTCTAATTTCAAGACTAGTGGGGAATTGGGATTGCGGAGAACCTTTAAGGGGAGAAAGCAGTTGAATTTAAGTGGCAGTTTCTTGGAAGCGTGGTGTGACTGGAGGTTATCTGCAAAGATGCTATCTTTGGCTGTAAATGGGGCTTCTAGAAAGAGACGGAAGATTAGGAAATTCACTGTTGTTGGTGGGTTGGAAGTGGAGGATGATGATTCAGGGGAAGATGTTAAAAATGTGAGCTTTTTTCGTAAATTGCCAATATTTTTTTTTTAATTACTACTAGGAATTAGACCAGAATTTTTCCAATGTGAATAATCGATTGTGTCCTTTATTATCTGTTCAAACATGATAGTGGGATTCTATAAATTGATTAGCTATAATGAATTGTATAGTGGATTCATGACATAGATTCAGATTACGAAGGACATGACCTTACGAGTTTATGGAGGACATGGATTAGGGTGGAGGGTTGGTTAGGTAGTTGGAGCTTCCAAACTAGTAATCGTAGCATTACTCAAGGAGTTCTTGTTATTCCATCTTTGTTACTATTTGATGTTTCTTGCACTTCGGTTATCATATATTTTGTTATAGTGACAGTTCCATTTAATATGCTTTGTCATGTGTTCTTTAGCATTTTGTATTGGCTTCTTCACTCCTGTTGTTTTCGTTTTTTAAACTGCTTTATAATGCTTTTACTTGAGCTGAGGGTCTTATCGGAAACAACCTCTCTACCTCCTAAGGTAGGGGTAAGATTTGCATATGCACTACCCTCCCTAGACCCCACGTGTGGGATTACACTAGGAATGTTGTTGTTATATAGTGATCAATTGTGGTCTTTGCTATCTGCTTACTGTGATGATGGATTATCTATATTGTTGACTAATGAATTCTCTTGTCATTGACATGATAATGTTGAAGTTTGCTGTAATAGTTTGTAGATAGAACAATCTCGACTGAATGTTGAACATTTCCTGGTTGGTTATAAATCCTGGGAAGAAATGTGAACAGATAGAAATTAGATATAAGTGAACAGGTATGGTCAAACGGGAAAAAATTGGTTATGTTGTGTAAATTGAAGGTTTTTACATTTGATTTTAGACGGCTCTCATTGGGCTTTAACAAAAAAACTTGCAAATTTATACTTTTAAATATCAGTTTGAAGAATGTTTTAAATGATTAGGGGATAAGGTAGTTGTCTTTTGTACGGTTCGGCTGATGGAATCTCAACAACAACAACATACCCACTGTATTCCCACAAAGTAGGGTCTGGGGAGAGTATAGTGTACGCAGACGTTACCACTACCTCGTGGAGGTAGAGAGGCTGATGGAATCTCAATAACATAAATTCATTGCTTAAATTGTTTTCTGATTATTTTTTTTCAAACGGCTTTTACTACTCCTTTTGCTGCAGAGCCAGTGAATTCCTCCACAGCTGTAGTTAGAAAAAGTCAAATCTTCTTTAAAGTAAAAGTTATCGACTGGAATTATGTGATCAGTAATTATCCCGAAGTTTGACTCATTATTATGGTGCACTCTTTGTTGATTCTGTCACTTGAATTTTTGGTCATCCATTAAATGAAAGTTGTTGAAACTGTTTTATGAACTTTTTACCAAAACTACAAGACTTCAAGGTGAACTGTGTCCAATTGCTTTTTGCAGTTCTGTTTTTATTTGATCATATTCAACTCCTAAGTGATTGGCGTTTGCAGGAAATTATCAATGTTATCACTTACAAAGCTGTACGGACTGTTCTTCAACAACTCTATGAGATGAACCCGCCACAGTACACATGGTTTTACAAGTAAGTTTAGATTTCTTTTCTCCTAAGGGTATCCACTCTTTAGATATCAAGATCCTCTCATTTAGCCCAATGATTCAAGTTAGCATTTAGGCAGTTGATGTTACAAAAACTGACACTTCAATCCAATTTAAACAAAATCATAAGAGGAGAGATAGATGCCAAAGATAATCACACTTTTGGTATTATTGTACTATAATCCTTGAGGCATGGGAAAGAGGAAAATGAATTGACAATTTCTTGGGAGATGGACTCTAGATTGGATTGGAGGGATGAAAGTGCGGTTGTGGTTTAGTGGTAGTGGCTGGTTATTAGAGAAAAGGGCAGTGTGTCTAGAGAAGGCTGAGGAAACGAAATAAAATGAATGAGGGAGAGGGGAGAGGTATACTGAGAGAGGGCAAGAAGTTGCATTGGAGGGGCAGGGGAAGGCCAGAATTGCAGCTGAGGCAGTTGTATGCTTTGTTAGAACAAGAATAATAATATCTTCCAACTACTCCAACTGAAATATCATCAAATTGTTTGGATAATAATAATATTAGAGACCCAAAATAGGACTTGCTTGGCTTATAGGCACGTCAAGACATTTCTTGAAGATAGTTGGAGTCTCCACCACGAGCAAATGGTAGACTAAATAACAACTCTATCTCTAGGATTCAACTAAGCCACACAACAAGTAACAAGGAAAAAGTTTTTTAAGTGTTTTTCTTTTACAAGAAAAGAAGAACTATTTATAAGATAAAAGTTCTTGAAGATAAGTGATTTCATCAAATAACATTTATTAATAGGTTCATGAATTTTGTACAGTAAATGTATCTTTCGAGAGAACCTATAAAGTATAAACGAAATGAAGTGAAATTTATGGGTTCACATTCATTCAATCTGAAAATCAAATTCTTATCAAATATATTGTTTAAAATATGATTAAAACATTTGTTCCAACATGCTTCTCTAGTCATCCTTAGCTCTTCATTTTTTATTAAAATTCGTTGAGCTTTCCTATGTCTCCCCTTTTATAGTGCAATTTATTTTTTCATTCAACATTCTTCGACTCATTTGAAACTGTTTCTTTTTCTTTTCCAAGATATCTGTTGATCTTGATTTGAATAGAAATTTGGAAAATCTTGTCCGAGTTTGCTTTTTCAATTGAAAAGTAACACTATATTTCTCCTGAGAACTCATTTTTTAAATTATCCATTCCCTAGAAAATAACTTTTAAAATTGGATTATGCTACCACTTTTGCAAGCTTAGTATGCTCTGATTTGGAGTCACCAAGGGAGTGATGTAGTGGTCAAAGCCGTGGGAGTAATGGGATGCTTGGTTCAAATCACACTAGAGGCAGTACTAGGTTAATTCTTCTCCGCTGTGAAAGCTTTGATGCACAGAATTGATTACCTAATATATAACTGAGCTAGTGAAATTAGTCAAGTGCATACAAACTAGCCTAGATACCACTATTATATGAAAAGAAGAACAAAGCTCCAAACTGGAAGCACGGGATCTAAAGGTTATTTCACCTGGTAAAAAGTAGCGAAACTGCCCTTTCTTGAAAACATTGTCTTTGTCAAAGAATCTTGTTTGCTCTATGGCACTGAGAGGTATGAGTCTTTTGATGGTTTTGCTCAATAGTTGTTTCACTAATTTTTTATACGTTTTTTTAACAGTTTTATAGCAAACCACGTGCCTAACACTGGGAAAAATTTCCTTCAACAGCTTTTCAAGGTAACATTGTACATATTGATAAACTTTCTTTCTATATGGAAAATGTGAAATATGGCATGCAACTTGCTAGGATTTTATTATGTGTCTTCCGCATCCAGTTAAATATATTTTCAAGGAAATAGCACTGTAATAATGTCCCCTTCAACTACTCTCATATTAAGCTGAGTTCGGCGTTTTTTTGCTGTATTCTTCTGTTTGTCTTAAATAGTTTCTTAAAATTTTGCAGGAAAAGCGAGAACTTGCTGAGAGAGTGATGATAACACGTCTTAGCCTTTATAGCATATGGATGCAGGTATTCCACCTTATCTTAGCTACTGTTTGATGTAAATTCTTTTGCTCCTTCAAAAGTACTGCATTCATGAACTATACATATCTTTGTTCAAAAGTAGTCCATTGCCAATCATGATGCGCTGCTTAGTTGGAGTCAGTTCTTTATGACAAACAAATGGTTTAAGTTCTGGCAAAAGGAGTACTAATCCTTTTATTTCTCTCTTTCCTTTGTCTGTGTTGTATTATGGACAAGTGGAAATTTGTTATTTCAATTGCAATGATGCAGATAAAAGCTAATGAATATTCTCTGTTGGATGTAGAAATGTGATCATGCTGAATTATATAACAAAATATCCGATGAGAACGTGGAACTGATGCGTGAACGACTCTCTCAGACAGTTATATGGCCATCTGATGATGATGAGATTGCTGGAAGCTTGGATTGATTAATGGGAGAAGCTTAGCTCTCTTTGGTGTTTTTGCCCTTCCTTTTTCCATTAATCTTGGTGGGCAACACTGTATAGTGCATGTGGTTGACCAATTTAGCAGGCTACAAGTTTTGATCTGTGTATATCATCCTTGTGTGTGACCTCAATTTTTATTGTTCTGATGAAGATGAAGTATTTAATTTCTAAAGTAGTTTCTTAATATTGTTAATATAGTAACAATATATCCAATGAAATTCCACAAGTGGGGTCTAGAAAGGGTAGAGTGCATGTAGACCTTACCACTACCTCGTGGAGATAGAAAGGTTGTTTTCGAAGGACTCTCGGCTCAAATATATCAGTCCCAAAAGAAGAAAAACAATAGGTATAGAATAGTAATTAGAACGAAAAGCAATGTCAATTCTACTAGAAAAAAACAATGAAAGTAGCAAAATAATTGATGAGCAATAACAATTTTAGTTATTTATATTTACGAGACTATCATTTGCATATTATCATTTGCTTTTCATTATTAGTCGTTTTCTTTTTTTCCCTCTTTTTTTCATATCTAGTATCTTTTCTCTATCTCTATGAGATAATGGTAAGGTCTGTGTACATTTTACCTTCCAGACTCCACTTGTGGAATTCTATTGGGTATATTGTTGTTGTTGTATACTTACGCGACTAATCCTATGACAAGCCTATTAACCTACTATCATTACAAGGCAAGACTACATCCTATCTCTACTAGCCTACTAACTTTAATTTCTATCCTAATACGCAATCTCCATTCTTTTCAATCTAAGGTCATGTTCTCAGTGATATGCAACCGCTACATATCCTATATAATCACTCCTCCCCAATACTTTTTCGATCTACTCCTGTCTTCTGCATAATCCGTAAATCTAACCTCTCGCATATGTCTTTACTTTGCAATTAAGTGTTGATTGACCTGTTGAAAGAATATATATTAGCAATCTATAGCTTAGTTGGTTGGCTACCTGAATTCCCACCTTGTTGGTGAGGGTTCGATTTTCCACATTGTAATTTCCTCCTCATTTTCTCTTCCCCTACCACCTTTTTTTAAATTAAAAAAAAATACTACCAAGTAAAAGTTATTAAGTGGAATTTATGATATACACATAAATTTGAACCCTTCAGATTTTGCCAAACCAAAGTAAATAAAGAATAGTATTTTATTTTATTAACTTGGTAAAAGCGTCAAAGAGTATACCAGACTAGTCCCTCGTACTATGACACATATACGAAGCACAAAACACGATTATTAATATTTATTAAATTATATTCTTCGCAACCTGCTGATATATTATCGACAAATCCTCCAACCCATTTCTCCGATCTCTATTTTTCCCAAATTTCTATTTTGATAGCTGACACACCAACTAACTATTTATTACTTCTGCATTATTTTTTAATTATCATATTATATTTTTTAAGAATTAATTTAATTAATTTTTAAATTAAATTATAATTTTTATATTAATATTATATTTTTATAACGTTATTCAAAATTCATATTATTTAATTTAAAAAATTATGAGAACTAAAAATAAACACAACGTTTTCTATTCATAAATCTATGCTCCGCCTTTATAAAGTTGAATACGAAATTATGTATTTGTGAAGTAAGAATTAAAATAGTAGATGTAGGGGAGTTATAACAGTTCGAAGAAAAAGAAACCAATGGGCAAATGGTTGTTGATTTGGACCTTGGGATAAAGATGAGATTACATAAAAATGTGAATATATATATCCCCTGCATGCAATCTTAAACGTGTCAAGAGAATATAGATACCAAAACATCATCATATCTTCATCAAACCATATAATATGTTGTAACGTGTCGATTGTGAGTTGCTCTTCTTAAATCCTGACACGTGTACCTTCCCACTTCGTTCGCCGCCTAATCAAAATGCAGCATAAATATCCATGTGTATCTGCAGTTCAAAATTATCATTATCATTATCAACACAAGAAGAAGAGAAAAGCAAAGAAAATGGCAGGAGTAGAAGAACCAATACTCTTTAGACTGGACAAACTTGACAATATTGTGAGTCTATCCCATCCCTAATTACTCCTATCTTTTTGTTGTCTTCATTTCTTTTAATATAATCCTAGGTTGATTTAACGTACCAAACTGTGGCAAAAGTTGAGTTAATCTTACAAGAATTAGGATATGTTTCTTACATATGTTAACTTGATGATCTCTATGATTCCCTCTTGCAACATATATTAGAATCCCATATATATCCATCAAACAACTTTTAGGGCATAATACGTCGTTAATTTATCACCTTGGTTGTTCCTAGCTGACATAATTATTTAATAATTCGTTATTTTGATTGCTCCATAGTTCACAATTATT
The DNA here is from genome assembly GCA_038996855.1 of Solanum aculeatissimum. Taxonomy (NCBI): domain Eukaryota; kingdom Viridiplantae; phylum Streptophyta; class Magnoliopsida; order Solanales; family Solanaceae; genus Solanum; species Solanum aculeatissimum. Next base: position 7,273 of record JBCEWC010020497.1, read on the forward strand.
TTTGTAATAGCTGATGCTGATTAGTTGTAGAATTTAGTCCAAATAATTCCTGTGCCACTTGTAATAGTTCTGTATTGGGGATTGATGTGTAAATAACAGTACTAGTCAACCAGGTAATCAATCAATTAATGTTTTGAGTAGAGTTTAATTAATTATGATATGCGTTCAGATTAAAAAATTGGAGGAAGTGAGAGGTGGCGATCATTCCCCGAAGACATCAACGGCATCAAGCGAGACATTAACGAGCGAGGGACAAGCTTCGTCGCTCGATTTCTCTCCTAGAAGCATGGAGAAGCACTGTCGTCCCATTGACGATGTTATTTCAGAAACGGAGCACAAAGGGACACTCATTGAGAGGCTGGTAAATGTTGAGAACAGAGTGTTGAATGTGTGTTTACAGTTGGAAGCAGAGTTGGAAAAGATGAAGAAGAAAACAGAGGAGGAGGAGAATAATAATGTTGTGCTTGAAGAGAATTTGAACAAGAAAAGAGAGGAGGATAATAATGTTGTCGTAATTGAGGAGAAGAATAAGTTGGCTCATAAGAAGGGTGGTTTCAAGAGCTTTGTTAAGTCTTGTGTTAAAGGGACAGGAATAGGGAATAAACACAAATAGAGAGATTGGAGTTTTTTATGGATTTTTAATCAATGTATGCACCTGATGTAAGAGTGTGTGTGTGTTTTAGGGGATACTGGACTCTTCTTTGGTTTGATGTAAGGTGTTTTTTTTTTGGGCACCTCGAATGTGACTATATTGGCAGCCTTTATTACAATATATTTAATAAACTCTGTACTAGTCTTGTTAATGGTCTTAATCGATATTGATTAGAGCCACTTTTAGTACGTTTAATCAGCTTTGATTTTTTTTAGAAGAAAGTCGGTTAAGGGCTAGGAGGGGAATATAATACGGGAAATTATCAAATAAAGGTAGAAACTTAAAATAAGTGAATTATATGATTAGTTTCTCTTTCAAACTTATGTTTCAAAATATTAATTAGAGTTGCTGCGTGTGATTTTTATTTGTGTGTAAAAGAAATAATTCTAAAACGCTAAAACACTCTCCTCTCTAGGTTATTGGAATGGCGGTTCAAGGCCTTCCATGGCTTTGTCGTCCTCTCCCTAGCCTATGATGGAAGGAGAGCCATCATATGTGCGTTCTATTTATTTTAGTTCATACAATTGTAAAAGAAAGTTTGAGTTTGATAACTCAACCTTCTTCTTGGTTTTTATATTTTTGCATTATTTAAGCGTTCTCATTTGTAATATTATCATAGAGTGTATTTCAAATTCTGTGATAATCACAAAATATTTTGTATTATCTAGCTTTTATTTTCTTCATGCTTGTTAGTAGAGATTAGTTATTTGTTACCTCATTAGGATTAGTAAGATAAAGTCTAGCCCCCTTTACTTGTACTTATTCCTATTAGTATCTTTTTTTTTTTTAATAAAAGGCCACTAGACACTATGTCTAGCCGTAAATTTGCAAAAAAAAAAAAAAAAAGATTTTTGTTTGTCAAAAAATCTCATTTTTTATTTAATCCAAGGGAAAATGATTGTTGGAATTTGGATAGGGATAATCTACGTTTAACTTGCTAAACCTAGGAGTAATGTTCACTCATTTTAGTTTCTTTTTCCCTTTCTTAATTACAATTAACAACTAATAATAGTGATCTGGCCTATTGCGTGCAGTTCTACCCAAGAGGATCCATAATACTTTAAAAAAAAAATCTATTTCCTAACAAATCTAAGGAAGTGTATAGCGACAATCCCTACACGAATCGCAAGACAAGCTTGTTCTACCGGGAACCTCATTAAGCTTAATTAATTTGTTGGTTATTTGAATTTTGTTTAAAAGAACAATAAAAGTTTCATATTAGTTATTAGGGATGGCAACGGCGGGTACGAGGCGGGTTTAGAGCTATACGGGATGGAGTAGGTTTAAAGTTACGTGGGATGGTGCACGGCGGGTTGAAGTAGCTATTTTTAAAATTAATGCGGGGCGGGATGGGTTGCGGGTTTAAAAAATCAAATCAGAATTTGCAATTAGTAAAAATCAAAGATATAAATTTTTATAGTAAATATTGACTTTAATTTTATTTTGTTCTAAAATTTAAACTAGAGATGTTCAGTAATTGTTAGTTGTTAAAATGTTAATTAGAAATTTTTAATTAACGATTAAGAAACAACTGTTAAAATGTTAACTAAAAATATTTAATTGAGAGGTATGAGTCAAAACATAACGGAAGAATATTTTTGCTCTCTTTCAACTAGTTTAGGGATATTTTTGACTTTTTTCTCTTAATAAAATGAATAATTCTCCTTCTGTTGAGCTAGTTTTTGAAGTATGGATTAAGCTTAAAATCTAATCGTACAACTTTTATTTTTTTCCATCTTGTAATTTGCATTTTTTCCAGACCCGTAAAAGTAGTTCGTTATGTTTGGGACGGTCGTTGGCCCAAATATACAAAACTCATATGTATCTTATATGTAAAGTATTTATACAATATTTAATTTTATTATATCAAATAAAGTTAATAATAAGTCACACCAAGTAAACATTTCCTGACGTGCAGTACTTTTGCCTTGATTGTTTTATATTCACCTGGTACAAGTCACAAGTGTACTGAACCTATAAAAGTAGGCATCAGAAAACCAAACAATGATGTTGAGCCTCCTATTGATTGCTCCAATAATTAAATATTTGGTAGACAATCAATTCTAAAAAGCATAACATCACAATCCATTTAATTAACCCTTTGGGGATGTAGGGAGTACCAGGCTACAGTATACACTATGATGTCATATACATGAATGTCTTAATGTCTTGGAACATCTTGAATGTCTTAATAATATTGCCCTTTAATAGAACTAATGTTGTGAGCTGAAATGCTACCTTTAGTAGTATTTTAGTTTTGACAAATGCTCAAGTTCAATATTGTCTTGTGTTGGTGTAATATATCACATATATAATAAATTACAGTTGAAAAAATAAAATGATAAAATTGAATAAAAATTTATTCAGGTTGAGGCGCAGATATCTCGCTCTCTTTAAGGAGATTCAAGTTCACTGCAGCATATCTACACTGATCCAGCAGTAATACACTTGACTTGTCCCCTCCAGGATACAACAGCCCAACAATGTTGTATGACTCAAACAACTCCGGATTAGTTGAAGAGTCCAAAGCTACACAAAAAGAACATTTTCCTTCAACATATAATTACTCTCTTTTGTATATAGTGAATATAGTTAAAGACTTAGAATATTTTCTGTAGTCTCAACCCTCTCTTTCACTATTGCACACTTTACTACACACTACAACATATATCCACACTTCTCATTTTTTCTCCCACATATACTTCTTCTTCTTAACAAAACAAAGTAAGACCACAACTATTTCTAGGTGAGGAATTCTTCCTTGTATTGAATAAGAATAAAGTGGACAATAATGTAGGTATATGAATGGAGGAATTATGTTTTGGAAGTTACAAGACACTAAAGGGGTCGTTTGGTGTGATGGATAAGGGATATTAATCCCGGATAATTTTTTAGTGGCCATTAATTCGTTGTTTGGTTGCACAGACTGGGATAACTTATCCCAGGATTAACAATTAATCCTGGGATAAGTTATCCCC
>JBCEWC010020498.1:0-10902 GCA_038996855.1 Solanum aculeatissimum
TCAAGTCTTCTTCCCCAAATTCTACAAGCTAGCTTCAATGGAGGTCAAGAGAGCCTTAGGATTTCAAGAGAGTGTATGGGAGAGTTCTAATGGATGAAATAGGGTTTAGGGAATGTTTTAGGGGTTTAGGATACCTTAGGGGACCAAATTGGGGCTTAGGGAAATGTTAAATCACGGAAATACCATTAATAAAATGAAATTTTTCACTGAACACAGTTCCCAAACGGCAGCTACAGTTCCATCAACCATTCACACGAGTCGTTTACCATGCCGTCAACCATGCCTTAGCCAATTATCTACACGAACTCTCGGAGGACTTTCTGTTACACTTCAAGAACCCATAAATGGTCCGTTCAAGGTGAGACTGCCCGTTCAAGGAACCGTCAAACCTTTCTTAACCTTAAAATCATCAGCCAAGCCTTGTCCTAGCCACTGCCTCACTCCACAAGGCACTGAACGAACCGTCAAGACTCAAACGGGCCGTCCAAGGTCGCGTTGACTTGGACTTGGCTTAGGGGTGGTTCCAGGTCGCACCAAGCCTACTTTGACACCACACGACACCCTAGATGGACCGTGCAAAGTTTCACGGTCCGTGTCCTTGTCCTTGGCCATGTTTCTGAACCTATCTCTAATGGCTTCTGAATTTCAGATAGTCTCACTGTTTGGGCCATATCTCCTTTATCTAAAGTCCAAATTAAGTGAAACTACTTGTGTTGCAAAGCTACCTCAAAGAGCTTCATTTATATATGTGGTAGCCCATATGGTTCATCCCACATCAAAGGTTATGACTATTTGAAGTACGCTCATACACCAGTTAGATGGGTTGAGCCTTTTAAGCTTGGCCCCTATGATATAGACTTATTATTGGACACCTTAGCCAAGGTCAGAGGTATTTAGGATCAGCTGAGGATAGATCAAGGTTAACACCTGAGGTTATGTCGACTTTAGATGTTGATTGATATAGTTTAAGATTTGAGACAGGATAGTTCTGAGGCATCGCCCTGAGAGGAGTCACACAGGGGAGAAGGTGGGGGTATGTTTACCCCTGTTATACTAGCCCTTTCAAACACTAAGATAGGTTGAGTTGGTTGCATCTGAGTTAGCTCTACGTCTAGCTTGGTTTGTTATATATCCTGTTTTCTGTGTATCGATGTTGCACCGGTGTATTCTTGATGAGTTATATTTACTCCAGCATGACATCATTGAGTTAGATGGCCATCTAATGTTGTTAAAGAAGGTTTTGATGGAGGATATTTTAGGGGTTGTACCTGGATTTATTATTTCCATGGTAAGTGATTTATTGTGTTTTTTGGGCGGACTGCTGTATTGCGTAAAATGAACTTGATGATTTAATAGGCATTATTTGCTATGGTTGCGGTTCTTGCTAGGGGTTGATTTATTAGATGCTATAGAATGGTGGATAATGGTAGTAACTATTACGGATCATGTTTGAGAAGTGATATATGGATGTCCGGGTACTAAGGAAGGTACAGGGAGTCTATTGGTGGGTAGCATGTTAGGCATTTTCCACACTGACTTGTTGTTACATACAGATAGGTGGTTGGGTTACTGGATAGTGAAAAGGTTACTAGAACTATTATAGGATACAAAATAGAGTTTATGGGTGATATTCTTATGGTGTGGACTCAAGCCTATAGGTATGTTTGTATTCGTACTTTTGCGGATGAAAGTCTTATTAATGGGGGATTTTATAATGACCCTCCATGTCATTTATATGGTTTTGCAGTTATTGTGTTGATTTGAACATGTGTACAGTTTCCTCGGGCCAATGGTGATATGTTGGGACTGTTCAGATAGTTACTGGTTAGGTTTCTTGAGAGTTACGTGAATTTTTGAGTTAATCGGAAAGTTATACATGTAAAATGAGTTTCCAAGTAAAGTCCAAGTAATTTGCCTTGAAGCAATATTTTGATCATTCCCTTAGCTCTGAAATGGTTGAATTAGACGAGGAGTGTATCTAGTGCAATTATATTACCTAGTCAACACCCTTGGGAACCGTGCCCTAAATGAGAATTTTGATAGCATAGTTAGCTTTGGAATACCAAATTTTGTTTTGAAAGACCTCTCATTTGGTACCATACCTAGACTCATGGTGGAGCTTCATTTCATCCAAATTATCGGCTCACCATTACCAAATCTTTCTGAAAACCTTTTGAAGTGGGCAAACGAAGTAAAAGAAAGAAACTATAATGAAGTGTGTCAACAAAATATTCTAAAATATGATTAATAATAGCAAGATGAATTCTAAGGTCGTACATGACACTTTTAAATCACTTTTTACTATAGCTCAAAAAAAGGCTTTCTTCTACTCTTATCGAAGAATCAAACATTTTCTTTTGTATTATTTTCATCAAGCTAGAATAGAAAGGTTGTTGGGGACATCCGAAGCGATTCCACCTCCAAGGGCTTTCTGTTGGAAGTTTCATATAAGGGAGTGGGACCTACGCCAAATCGTAGAAAGCCCCGTTGGAAATTTTATCCACACTGTTGGATCTAGAACATTGAAATTCATATGGTTACATAGTTCGTTTGCAAAAATTAGATTGCGGATGAGCCTGAAACAACAAAAAATGATTGGAAGTTTACTGAAAATAGGGAGGCAACGTGGTAATTTCTAAGGCTATCACGTGGCAAGATCAGGCGCTACCATGTGGTAGGGTATGTCAGCCTTGCATGTGTATTTATAAGTGAGTTTTTAGCAAAGTATATACATATTTTCCTCTCAACTTCATCCAGCAATAACTTTGCCACTTTATATCTGATTAAAGTGATTCAAAAGGCTAAGTTGTTTGAATTTTCACAATGAACGTAGTGGTGGTGTAGGAATAAGGTTTTGGCATGTATTTCAAGGTAATTTTAGTATAAATGTGTGAAAACCTTACATTTCAATATCTCGGCTGATTCATGATGGAATTAAGAAAAATTTGAGTCTAAGTTATTCTACGTTCCGAGAGACATGTTGTAATATGCTTGGATTTCATTAAATTTAACTGGTTTCTTTAAAATTTTAGAAGGTTTTGAAAGAATATTTTCCTAGTAAAGTTTTCAATTAATATCATTTCACCCATTTTTCAAGATTTTTACAGATAATGTGACAGTGTTGACCCTTTGAACTGTATTTTAACAGCGGAGCAACATTTAAAAGTGATTCAACGGAGCAAAGCTCAGGCAGACTGATTTATGACACGAGGAATCATCTGTAAGGTAGGATACGCTTTCTCTTAACCTTAGACTGCATTGAAATGCATGCATATTTGAGTTGGAATATGTAAAAACATATTGTTTATGGATTGAATTATGGAGTATACATTGTATATGGATGGATATGATCTATATGTTGTATATATATAATATTATTAAATGATATTTATTGTATTAAGGGTTGTATCGGTTGTAGCTTCTATACTAGCTGAGTGACTTACACTGTTTAGCTATGAGAAGGGCCTGAAAAGGGTTGAGAACATATGGCAGGTGTGTACACTGAGATTGACTCTTGCTTGTATATATGTGTGGCCTGAGATTACTAAAATATGTTCGCTTATAAGGCTGGCAAGTGATTACATGCTACCTCATGCACTGACTCTAGCATCAATATTTATTCTGAGTATTTATGGTTGCCTAGATTATGGTAGATTTGCCTAATTAAACACGATTTTATGTTTCCCTATGACTTATATGATCTTTTATACAATTGTTATTTATTATGTACTTGTGTTGTTGTTTAGTGACTAGATAAACACACCATGTTCTAGGAATAATTATAGTTACACTCCTAAGTGAGCCTCGTGTTCTGTGATATGAGAGGTATTGCTACTGATCCACTCGCAGGTTAGAGATAGGGTATGGTCCTAGTAGTAAGGTGGAGGCTATATCCTACGGGCGTCTCAGGACTATATGCAATGAGACACTGGCTATGTGAGTTAGTCTTGGGAAATAGCACCCTATATAGAGATGGGACTTTATTAGTGGGTCAACATATGGTTTTTGTAGATGGGATCCCTTGTAGAAGCTAAGATGGGATTTGATTCTAGGTAGGTGGCATCCTTTCGAATTTCCAGCCTCTTGGGCCATAGCTTAGGTTACACTAACGCTTTCTTATGAGTTGTTTTACTAGGGAAATGGTCGAGTACGGGCTAAATACCGTGGGTTAGGCATATGTTCTATCCTAACTTTTATTTGTAAGAGTGTGTAGCTTAATACTATCGAGTTATGTTGGTTGTGAGGATGTTTGTGGATTATGTGTCGTGTTATGGTCTGATTTTTGTATAGACATGACCCTACGGGGCTATATCATATGGGATACCTTTGTTATGGCTTTCATTACCTATGTTTACTCTTGGAACTTTGGGCTGATGAGATTATTATATACTTGCCTTTGGTTATGATTGTTTGGGTTGGATTGAGATTGTGGGATGTTTATGCTATGAGTGCCATCACCTACATTCACTATAGGCACAATATAATTGTCATCACCTTTGTGCACTCTAGGCATAATATGTTTTTGGAGTTTTAAATCCGGATAGACTAATTGAGTGAATTCTTGTTTTGATTCTTCGAGCTCTAGATGACGCTTTCCATCACTATTCGAGCTTCGATGGTCACATTTGAGTGTCGAGGCTTGAGATTCACGCCCCTAAATTCCATGTACGGTGACCACGACTGTGATGTCGAGTGACGAATGTCGATTCTAAGAATCGAGCACCTATTGATGGTTATATCAGAGCCCTCTATTGGTTACATTCTAGGTTTATGAAGCTTCTATTTATTCAGAGAGAGATATGACACACCAATTATTTAGGGTTTGAGACCCAATTGATTATGGGTCGTAGACCCCGTTAGTTACATTTTAGGTCGAGAACCCTACTGATTCCATCTTTGGCTAGGCCCCATTATTGATATTTTAAGCTGATACATTGTTGTTTATTCTAGGGGTATTCTTTCTCATACTGGGGATATGTCCCACCTTTACACATGTATATTTTAGATCGGGTGACACATGTCGGTACAGAGTCAAAGACCCGGTTGACATGTGATTGTTGGTGGAAAAGGTCTGGTTGATTTCCTGTGGAGCCACATAGTTATTCATACCTTAATTGTGCATAGGTGTACCCTCTAGGCTTATGGGGGCTTAGAGTTCATTTAGGATTAGATACTAAGGCCTTACACCCACGTATAGCTGACTTGTGATCATGTGATATGGAGAGTTAAGTTTAGTGGTGATTCTGATAGTTAGATTGTGTGATGGTGTAACAACTAGGATTATGGGGGGCTAGTTGGCGTGGAAACACAAATATTAGGGCCTTGCACCTGCATACAATATTATGTCTCAGTTAGGGAAAATTGTGGTATGGGCCTACTTATTCTTCATCGGTCGGTATCATCGTTCATAATTCAAGTTGGTTCAGTTATCATTCTTCATCATTTGGGTTGGTTCAGTTATCATTGTTCATCATTTGGGTTGGTTTAGTTAGCATGGTCCATCACCTTAGTTGGTTTTAGTTGTGGTTTGAGGGTTCCCAACATGATTATGCTTGATCTGAGTTTATTTTCCTAGTTGTTATAGTTCTCTATATACTTGAGCTTTCTATATGTTTGCTATTTCACTCGATTAGCCGATGATGCCTACTAGGTGCCTTTTTCTGGTACTCACTCACAACTTTCTATATCTTTCCATTGTGTAAGTCCAGGTTCTAGCCATGGGCTTTGACCTTTAGGAATTTTGGGACCACTTAGGAGACTATTGGCTTGCACTGAAAGCTATAGATTCTTCGTAGTCTCCTTTCCTTTTATGGCCATGTTTTTCTTTAAGACATTGGCCTTATACCATAGTGACTTGTATTTTTAGGAGCACTCCTGCTTTGTATATTATTATAATGTTATTTTTATATATGTATTGGTATGTCCTTATGTCTATTATAGCTTTGTACAGTTGGCATCCAGGTTCTGGGTAGGTTGTGGTCATTTATATTGTCATATTGGTTATAATCATGTATAGAGAGCTAATACAAGTACCCCTGAGGTTGGGTAATTGACTTGCCTATAGGAGAGATATAATAGGCGACATCATGGCCCAGACTAGGTCATGACATTCCTTTAGCATAAATCCAAATTTATTTTAAATGCATGATCTTCATCTAATTACATGATTTTAGCTCAATTGCTCATGAACCTACACATGGCCCTAATTTTCTATGACAAAGTCATTATTTTCATGAATATACTTCTAAGTATGAAAATATATTTTAATGATGATGATAAGGGTAACTTAAGATCGTAAATGTTGATGAAATGATGATAAGATAGGGAGTATACATACACTATATGCAAAATTATGTAGATGGACTATTCCTAAAACATGAGATTTTTTATTAGGTTATGATACCTATTTTATGATCTACGAAAGTATGATTTCTAAACTATAATGATTGTTGTATATGCATAGTTATGTATTGTATGGGATATAAATTAGCACTGAATAAGCTTGTGCGAAGGGAACTCTCCCCAAGGGTCCTTATATAAATCCTCAAGTCTCATAACTATGTGCCATCATAGGTCTATGATTATGTTCCTCTAAGGTTATTTAATAGATCCATTTAGCATTATGTTTATGTGATACTCATCGTGCTAGGGTTAAACATAAGGGGTGGGATCCTTATGTTTATGTGACACTCGCGGTGCTAGGGTTAAGCCTAAAGGTGGGGTAAAGTCTACCTTGGAAAAGTAGACTTCTCTTTTGCTCGATGTAGAAGGAACATCCGAATTTCATATAATAGTCTGCATGGTCTTATTGTTGATTATAATATTATTCCCACATATGTATGCTAGGTTATGAAAAGTTTTGATGATTCTTCTATTCATGGTTTTAAACATATATTGATCATTCATATCTTGTCCTTATTCTTTGATATGATTTTGCATATTGCTATCATGTTGATGTTTCCTTGATACAAGGCATACCTACATACTTAGTACATTCCACGTACTAAAGCATATTATTCGCCTATATGATCTAACCATGTAAGGATGGATGATGATGAGATTATTCCTCTGTTTCGTGGCTAGAGTTGAATTTGATCATTGAAGATTGTTGGTTAATTTTCATGCTTCGAGGAAAAACCTTGCTTATGTTATGCTTTCATATGTTGAGACTTTATGATTTATTTTATGTTCTATCTTAAGGGTGAGCTAGTAGCATATTCTAGACCCCACTAAGATTTTATGATGTAGAGGCATGAATTGGACTTATGATGTTGTAACTCCCCTACAGGAAACTATGACTTTGATGTTGCTATTTTTTGCTCGTGTATTCTCTTATGAATTGCTTACTTTAGCTTATGTATGCTTATAATATGAACAAGAGGCTTGGGCGGGGACCATCGGGTGTCATATTCGTTGTGTCACAACTAGGCTCTAGGTTTGAATCGTTACAAACTTTGTATCAGAGCACAAGGTTTGTAAGCATCCTAAAGAGTCCAACATGATACGTCTAGTAAAGTCTTATTCATAGGTGTGAAGCACGCCACATCCATGAGCGAGAGGCTATGAGATGTTTAGAAAAATCTTCACTTCTTTTGTGATCTATGTCATGCTCTCAAGACTCTTATTACCTAATGCTTTTACCTTTGATATTTTTCAGAACATGCCTCCATAACATGCTCCATAGCTTAAGGGAGTTGATGCTAATGAGGACTAAGTTCCTCGAACTCCTCAAGTTCCTCAAGCTGACCAAGTGACCAATGAGGAGTTTAGGGTCGCTATCACTATGTTGGCTTAAGTTGTTGCTTCTATGAAAACTCCTACTCAGGCTTCAAGGGTGAGAGATTTTGCTAGAATGAATATTTCAAAGTTCCATGGTTTCCAGGTAGATGAGGATCCACAAGAGTTTTATTAATGAGGTCTACAAGGTGGTGGAGATTATGAATGTATCATCTGAGGAGAAAGCTGAATTGGCGGCTTATCAACCTAAGAGAGTTGCTCAAGTTTTGTTTACACAATGGAAGTCCAAAAGAGTTTAAGAAGGTTCTATTGATTGGGAGAAGTTTAAAGCTATTTTTGTTGATTACTTCTTCCAACTTGAACTAAGGGAAGCTAAAGTGATGGAATTCATAAATTTGAGGCAAGGGGATATAAGTGTGAGGGATTACATATGCCCTCAAGTTCACTAAGTTGTCGAAGTATGCTCCTTCTTTGGTTTCCAACTCTAGGGCCCACATAAACAACTTCACCTTGGATGTGCCCAATTTGGTAAAGATGGAATGTAAGGTTACAATGCTTATCAAAGAAATGGATATTACTAGGCTCATGACCTATGACAAGAAAGATGAAAGGGAAAACCTTCAAAACGTGAGATGGATGGCAACTTTGGTTTGGAGCTATTCCCATTAGGTTGTTTTATCCTTTCCTTGTTGATATAGCACATCTTACAGGGCACATTTCATCAAGTAAAGGCTTGTGATAACACTTTTATAGAACTAGTCTCTCTTAAGATTATGCAAAAGAGTTCTTCATTACCGAGAAGATTGGCATGACTATTTCTATAAGTAAAAGAATATTTTCAAGGGAGTCCAAAAGGGCTCATTTTTGTTGTGGATTTGCATGTGCTATGTCTGGTTATGGCCGTTTGAAACATGGCCAAGGTTCATCTAATGGTTCTTCTCAAAGGTTTAAGAAGGATAGGGTGCCTAACCTTAAGTCTCAAGTTTATGGACCAAAGAGTGGTGGTGCTATTCCTCCTAGGTGACCTAAGTGTAGAAGGATCCATGTTGGTAATTTCTTAAGAGGAAAGAGTGTTTTCTATGGTTGTGGAATGGTAGGAAAAAAGATATTTAATTATCCTAATGTGGCTAACAAAGGTAAAGACGGGTGTACTCAAGGACAAGTAGCTCAAAGAGGTTAAGTGCAATAAGGTGCCCAAAATCAAGAAGGTGGTTCGTATGGAAACTGATTCTATGCTTTATATGCTAGGTAAGAGGTTGAAGAGTCTCCCTATGTGGTTACGGGCATGTTAAGAGTCTTTGATAATGATGTGTATGTTTTACTTGAGCTCAGTGCTAATATGTCCTTTTACACTCCTTTCCTTGCCATAAAATTTGATGTGTCTCTTGAAGTCCTATTAGAACCTTATTCGGTCTATACTCTAATTGGTGAGTCCGTCCTAGCATAGAAAATCTATAGAAATATCCTATGTTGGTCTTACATAGAGTGTTTCCATGTTATCTTGTAGAACTTGACATAACGAATTTGATGTAATTCTTGATATGGATTGATTGCATACATCTTATGCTTCTATTGATTGTAGAAATCGTAGGGTCACATTCCCAGTTTCGAATGAGTCCATTCTTTAGTAGAAGGGAACAAATTTGGTGTTCAAGGGTAAGTTTGTCTCTAGTGTAAAAGCCATGAAAATTATTTACAAGGGGTGCAATCATGTTATCCGAGTTATGGATGTTAAGTATGAGGTTTCTGCTCTTTATTTGGTTCCTATGGTTAGTGAATTTCTTGATGTCTTTCCTAATGACATGCTCGATATTGCTCCCAAAAAGCAAATTGACTTTGGCATTGAACTTATACCTGACACACAACCCTTATCTATACCTCTATATCGAATGGCTCCAATAGTGTTAAAAGAATTAACGGAATAACTAAGGGACTTTCTTGATAAATTGTTCACAAGGCCCAGTTTGTTTCCATGGGATTCTCCTGTATTGTTTGCAAAGAAGAAGAATAGTTTGCTTTGAATGTTTGTCTATTATTAGTAATAGAACAAAGTTACTACCATATATTAGTATCCACATTTCGAGGATTGATGACCTTTTTGATCAACTACAAGGTGCAAGCTATTTTTCTAAGATTAATCTTCAGTCCAGGTATCACCAATTAAGGGTAAATGTAGCAACCCAAAATTTTTTGAAATATACTTATGGTTGGAATTCTATGATGTACTACAAGCCATGGTTGAGTTTTGGTAGCCATGGGTTGATTTTAATTGACCGAATGAAAATTGGGCTAGTTAGTGGCCTCGAGGGACAGTTTCAGTAGTGTACGTCAAACAGTCATAACTTTTAAGTTGGGATGAACCATATGGGATACCATATATCACATTGAATCTCCTTGAGTTAGCTTTGCAACCCATCCAGTTTCACTCAATTTGGAGTTCGGATGAGGGAGATATATCAAAAACAGTGAGACTGTCTAAAGTTCAGAAGTCATTTGAGATAGGCTCAGAAAAGTGGCCAAGGAAATTGACACGGGCCATGAAACATTGCACGGTTTGTCTAGTCCCTCTTAAAGTGTTCCAGTGAGCTAGGGGTGGCCTGGAACCACCCCTAAGACAAGTCTAAGTCAACGAGACCATGGACGGTCTATTTGGACCTAGAAGACCCATGTACTGCCTCGTGAAGTGAGGCAGTAGCTTGGCCAAGCCAAGGCTGACGTTTAGGAGAATAAGTATGGGTTTAAGGGACATTACATGGACAGTCACATCTCAGACGGTCCATCAAGTGTTTTGTGATGTGTTACAGAAAGTCTCCGAGAGTTCGAGTTGGAGAAATTGGCTAAGGAAGGTTGGACGGTTGGGTCAGATGGCTCGTGCACTGGTAAACGTCACTGTAGCTTCCGTTTGAAATTACTTAGTTTTGGAAAGTTGCATTTTATTAATGGTATTTTTGTGATTTAACATTTCCCTAAACCCCTTTTTAGTCCCCTAAGGTCTCCTAAACCCCTAAAACATTCCCCAAACCCTCATTCATACATTCAAACTCTCCTATACACTCTCTTAAGATCCTAAGACTCTCTTGGCCTCCAGTGAAGCTAGCTTGTAGAAATTGGGGAAGAAGACCTTGATTAAGTTTGATCTTGTTGATTGTTGGTGAGATTAAGGTA
>JBCEWC010020499.1:0-10902 GCA_038996855.1 Solanum aculeatissimum
TATGATGGCTTGATCGAGGGTCTTCGGGTCCTCTTTTGCCATGTCACATCTAGGCCCCCTATCCGGGTCGTGACAGGTTCATCCTCATATAGTCTCTCACTCTAGATGCTAGAGTAGGAGTATTGGGAGGAGCAAAGCCACCTTGATTAACTTGGTGAGTCATGGTTTGGGCCAATAGAGCAATGACAATCTAGAATTTTGCATTAGTCACTTGTTCCCCTGATGGATCATGAATTTTGTCCTCATTTTCTCCGCTTCCCTTAGCATGGGTACTGTTCTTGGAAGCGTCGTCTAAAAAATGTAAATAAAGATCATTAGAGAAGAAGAGTCATAAGTTACCCAAAGGCACAACATAGATTATGAAAGATACTGAGATTTCTTAAAACATCTTGTAGCCTCCTACTCCTAGATATAGTGTACTTTACACTGATGGGTGAAACTCTATTTGACGTAGCATGTTGGAATCCCTAGGACACTTCACAACCTTAAGCTTTGATACAAAATTTGTCACAACCTAAGCTACGTCGTAGGCGTGATATGACAATTGAGACTCCCAAAGTAACCCTAACCCAACCTTCTTATCATATCTTAAGTTTCCATAGGCATTGAATCAATAAGATAATTGGAAGAAAAACCAAATGAAAGATCTAAGCACAATACCATAAAGAAAAGAAAATCCAAGACTAGAAAATCTACATAATTTGTCCAACAATGCCTCTAACTACTAGACTTGGGGGGATAAGATGTGTTTTAATCTCACCCACAATTAAAGTAAAACAAATAGTTTCATAATGTCTCAAATGAATAAAAGTAAAGCTAGAATGTAATGGTTTGTCCCCGAAGTATGAGGACTCACCAAACCTTCAAAGCTGAAATATAAATCTAGCCATGAGTGTCAGAAGGAAGATGGTCGCCTATCCTTACATTGTGATATAATATAGGCTCATATTAGTACATTTGAAGGTATTAAGTATGTAGACATCCAATGCAATAATATACATAAGGAGCCATTGATCAAGTAAAACACATACTATGAAGCTTAATTAAATATGTAATTGATAATGGATAATTAATACACCAAATCCATAAGTAGTATCATATAAAGCGTCGTATAAGATCATACATATATCGGAAGTAACCATAAGTGACAATAAGACCAAGCAAGCTATAACATGAAATCCTAATGTCTACCCATAAATTAGATAAAAGAGATCCTACTTGCCACAGTAATACTCTACCCCGCTAAGTGAGTAACATAAAATAGATGGATCAACTATAAAAAGCCCATATTAGGAACATAAATCAATGGTAACACATATTTATGAGATTAGAAGCTTTATGTAAGGACCTCGTAAGTGGAACCCCCACTTCCATCCATATTTAGTACTAAGTCAAATCTCGTGGAATACATAACATTCAAATCATCCCAGTCATGTATAATTATAATATTGTTCATAATCTCATAATGCATATTTTACATACTTAGGAGTAGATAATTTTCATTAGAAATGTGGGTATAGGCCTTCCATCATCAGTAATCATAATTAATCTTGATTATCTTAGGGTCCTAGGTCACTTTTAAGAATAAACAATACCCTATTCATAGGCTTTCTTGAACATTAATAATTTTCCATATTCATGTCATAAGTTAGAAATTAGGACAATGTATGGGTCCCCAATCAATAATCTTAAAATAAAGTAATTTATATAAATCCATGCATAATCATGTAATCCAAGATCATTTGAATGAAAGTTGAAGGAACCCAACATAGCTTTCATAATCCTAAGTAGCTTATAGATGTAATCACTATTAATTCATATGTTTTGTGTTACTTGATGCAAGTCATGCATAAATAAGTAAATAATTCAACTCAAATCACAATATACGCAATTGGAGGTAAAGTCAAAAAACCCTAGAGATTTCCATACTTGAACTTAATGAAAAATGAGGAGATTGATGGGGATCTATGGTGAAAGGTACCTATGGATGAAGCCCAAGTACCTTGAGTGAAATTGGCCAAGAAATTCTTCATAGAGTAGAAAAATCTTGGAAACCTAGCTTGATAACCTCCAATAGAGCTTCAGAATTGAGAGACTTAAGATATTTTAAGTGATTCAGGAGTTAGAATAAAATAGGGGCGAATAGGTATAGGATGGTATGGATATGGATAGGTTTGGGATTAAAACAATATAGTGTAAGGTCTAAATGGGTATGAAATGACCAAAACGTCCATTATTAAAAATTTGTCGGAGAGAACTACGAGTCAGGTCTACAAGTTGTAGACCTATCTATGGCCTATGGTTTGGATATCGTATAGCCTAGGTAAAATTTACATACTTTAATTCTCAACCATGAACTCTTTTTATGGGCTTTATTATCTTTTATGGCCCGTATATACCCCTGTAGAAGCTCCTCACACTTAATAAAATTTCCCAACTCCTGGACCCCAACTATGAACATAGTCTAAGACTTGTAGACCAAACTATGACCCATCAAAAGTCTTCATCTTGTACAGACTCATTTTACACTTTTCTAAATCTCATCTATGGACTACAACTATGACTTGTAATGTAAGGCGTCGGGAGTTGAAAGTCAGAAACATACCTTAGAATAAAAAATATCTGAAGATCCATCAAGGTATCAACCCGAAATTTTTTTAAATCTACTTATGGTTGGCATTCTATAATGTACTACAATCCATGGTTGAATTTTGGTGGCCACGAGTTGAGTTTAAGTGGCCGAATGTAAATTGGGCTAGTTAGTGGCCTAGAGGGACAGTTTTGGAATTGTACTTCAAATAGTCATAAACTTTTATGTGGGATGAACCATGTGAGATACCACATATCAAATTGAATCTCCTTGCGTTAGCTTTGCAACACAAGTGGTTTCACTCCATTTGAAGTTCGGATGAGGGAGATATGGCCCAAACAGTGAGACTGTCTGAAATTCGGAAGCCATTGGAGATAGGCGCATAAAAGTGGCCAAGGACATTGACACGGGCCGTGAAACTTTTAACGGATCATCTAGGGTCCGGTGAGGTGTTCTAGTGAGCTAAGAGTGGCCTGGAACCACCCCTAAACTAAGTCCAAACTAATGAAGCCTTGCACGGCTCGTTTGGTGTTTGACGGGCCGTCCACTGTCCCGTGAAGTTGGACAGTGGATAGGAAAAGGCTTGTAAATCTTCTTTTGATGATGATGTACAAGTATGAATTATGTTGAGTATGATTATATGCTTATATTATATATTATGTAGGATGTTGTCTTAGCACCAAGAGGACCTTGGGATTATGGCTCACCCATTAGTTTTTATATGACTCATTAGAAGCAAACCCATTGTCCCATAACTACGTGTCATCATAGGAATGATGATATTTCCAACATAGGCTGGTAGTGGATCCACATAGCTTATGACATATAGAGTTCTACCTTGGCAAGTAGACTCCCTTTTTTTGTTGTAGGGTTAACATCAAGATTTCATGTTATAACTAAAATGGTCCATGGTCGGTTATAGTGACATTCCCACATATGTTAATGTATTATGATATCATGCATCATTACACTCATGAAATATTGGTATGCAGATTATTTTCCCTATTTTGATTTTATGTGTATATTTGCCCTTGTTTATGTATTACTTAGCTGTGTATATAATGTAAATGATTATATTTCATGCCCGCATAATTAGTATATTCAAATGTACTAGTACATTCTCTATACCTACATTATCACACAATGTAGAGGTAGGTGACTATCCTCATCCTTGTGGCTAGATTTGGACTAATTTTAAAGACAAATTGGGTGAGTGTTTATTGTTCATGGATGGAACCTACTATCATCTAGTTTTTATTTTATGTTTCAAACTATCTTTTTATTTTCATTAAAGGGTGAGATAGGGACCTGTCATAGCCCATGGCTAGTCTATGACTTAGAGGCTTTTTGGATATGATGTATGATCCTTATGGCTTATGTACTCATGATTATGCCTTAGCTTCTACTTAAGTTTTTTCCCTCATTATCCTCGAATGCTTATGATATTCTAAGAAGGCTAGTTTGGGATTCTCAGAGGGATCTCATTTGTTGTGTTATACCTAGAATCTAGCTTGGGTCATGACAAACTTGGCATTAAAGCCAAAGATTTTGAAGTGTCCTAGGGAGTCCAACATGTAGTGTCAAGTACAGTACTATTCATGGGTGTGAAGAGCGCCACATGTATGAATAGGAGGCTATGAGGAGTTATAGGAAATGTTTCACTTTTTTCATTGTTTATGTCATTCTTTAGAACGTGTCCTAATTCTTCCTAACTATAATAATTATTCTTTGTGCTTTTCAGAAAATGCCTCTAAGAAGAGCACTCAATCCAAGGAAAGTACGTGCTAACTAGTATAAAGCTCCACATAACCTTTTGGGAGAACAATCACTAATGTTGAATTTCGTACCACTATTGCTATGTTGGTCTGGTGATAACGCTAAGGTATATCTAAGAACTAAAAAGGGATGTGGTGATCATTGTCAATATATAACCCAACCAAGGAGTTAGGGTCAATCCCACAGGGAATGTTCCATGTTATATCTCAATTGAGAAGTAATAACGTAATCTAGAGTAGTGAAGTGTTTAAAATAAAAGAGGTCACACAAACTTGTAATTATATATAATTAACTATGATTTAAAATCATATCGAAAGAATTAGGTTGTTATTCAAATTTAGGAAAGGTGTTCTAAGGGGGAAAATGCATGATAAATTAGTAGATCTCAATTTGGTGTTAATAATGCTCGAAGTTAATTAAAATTGTATAGGTAGGTTGCGTAAGACTTTGATATGCAACTCTAAAAAATATACGAACTATCAAACCTTACTTTCTCTATCCAAGATTGGACTACAATACAAAACAACCAATACCTCAGCACAATCACTATATCTCAAAAGCAATTATATTCACACAAGTTAATAACCATTCATTAATTTCACCCACTCCATACAACCCTCAAAAGTAAGTACGAAGATTTAAGTTAGAACTAAGTTTGTAACCTTAATTTATAAATGAAACATGGAGAATTGAAAAACCCATACTCATTCAATTGATAATCAAGCAATTGTCAAACACCCTTAATGAAAATATAAAAAATTAAGAATTACATCCCGTAGAAGGTTGGGATTTTAGCTACACATGAAAAAATTGAAATTATACAGAATTCATGTTCATCCATAGCAATAAAGTGCAATTTTCCTAAATTGGTTGTTCAATTAGTAAATCTAAGAATAAAAACCCTTAAAATCACCCTAAGATTGAAATATGTATATTCCTTCGTAAAAACACTCTCCGGATCTCCCTAGATCTTTTAATATTAGACTATTTATACCCAAGAAAAATTTTCCATGGTGATCTTAATCGAGCTCATTGACTAAGTCGGTGAGTCCCCCTTTTGCTTCTTTCTCTCGCGTTTTGCACCTCATTTTTGACAAAAATCTTTTAGAACACTTGGTGAGCTAGATTATGCTCGCCGACTGAGTCAATGAGTCACATTTGACATCTTCTCCTCACCATTTTTTCTTTACCTTGACCATAATTTCTGGATGATTTTTCAAAATATGTCAAGCTCACCGAACTACTTTGGAAACTCGCCCATTAAAGATCCTTCTCGCCCTTGAGATGGCTTAGTAATGGTAATTTCAAGAGGATTTTGTGACTAACTATTAACCTTACTTTTCTCGATTGGCGAGTCGCCGACCACCACTGTTACTAGCTAATTTGTCTTTGATAGTTGGTTTATTTAGTTAATTGTTTGGTAGGGTCCAGGCTCACATGGGTGACTCGCTGAGTACACTTGGCAAGTCACCAAGTGTATTTGATGAGATTCTGGTGTCTTTTCTTTTATTTACCAATTCTTTGACCTATTTCTGCCAATTTGCCTCCAAGTTATGTCCAGAACCTTGACTAGCTATTAAAAAACAAGATTTCATTAGTTTAAGGAATAAATAAGGAATTAAGGATACTTTTTATAGCAATTAAAGCATCAAATGAGTAAAAAATAAGTCAAATTTTCAAAGAATAAATATGATTCTAAGTATGAAAGTGTGATTTTAGGATGATGATATGATGATGAGGGTAACTTGAGGCCCTAATGTTTATGAAATGATCATGTTAGGTTGGGAAATATACTGACACTATATGCAAATCTATGTAGATGGACTATTCCTATGATATGATATGTTTTCATGAGGTCCTGACACTTATTTTACAAACTATGAAAGTATGATTTTGATAAAGTATGAATTATGATAATATCCACATATATGCATGATTATGTATTCCATGGGATATGACTTAGAATTTAGAGGAACTTTGTAGATTTCATTGTCCCATAACTGAGTGCCACCATAGGTTTATGATCATGTGCCTATAAGGCTAGATAATTGATCTATATAGCTTAACGATTTTCCTCTAATCATGCTAGAATGAAGGCTAAAAGGTATAGTTTTGACACTCACTAGGCTAAGATGGAACATGAAGGGTAGGGTCTTCATGATGTGATTCTCACCATGCTAGGATAGAGCCATGAGGTGAGGTGAAGGTCTACCTTGGAAAAATAGACTCCTCGTTTTCTCGGAGTAGAGGGAACATTGGAACTCCATGTAATAGTTTACATGGTCATATTGTTGGTTATGACCTTATTCTCACATATGTATGTCTACGAGGCTATGAAATGTTTTATGATGCTTTCATCCATGATTTTAGAGGTGCATTGATCATGCATATCTCTTCCTTTCTTTATTGACATGTCTATGAACACTGTTATTATGTATGATGTTCATTGATGCATTGCATGCTTACATACTTAGTACATATTACACTACCCTTGGGAACATTGGTCCTTAAATAGGATCAAGGTTAGCTTGAGAAGAGTAAAGTGCAATAACTAATAACTCACCATGAATGCAATAATGCAACTTTAAAACATCTTTAGAAATCATTTTCATGAGTATGCATGCATATATTATGACATAGAGATTGATGCTTAGGCATTGGTAGGGATTTAGCATGACTGACTAAGTGTCTTAGGCTTTAAAATAAGGAAAGAGATAAGAACATCGTTTCATCTTGTCCTCCTTTGCTACCCATGTTGCACCTTCAACTTGTTGATTCCTCCATAATACTTTGGCAGATGGAACTTTCTTATTTCTTAACCTTTTAACTTGTCGGTCCAAAATCTCAATTGGAACTTTTTCATAGCTTAATGTTTCCTCAATACTCATGTCATTCAAGGGTACAATAACATTCGGATCACCAACACATTTCCTCAACATTAACACATGGAACACTAGATGAACCATAGCCAATTCCATTGGTAATTCCAATTTATAATCCACCTTACCAATCTGTTCCAAGACCCCATAAGGTCCTACATATCTAGGACTCAATATTTCCTTCTAGCCAAAATGCATTATACCTTTCATGGGAGATACCTTGAGATAGACCTAATCATTCATATTGAATCAAGATCCCTCTTCCTAACATTGTAATATGACTTTTGGTGACTTTGGGATATTTTTAACCTCTTTATTATGAGTCTCACTTTCTCCATAGACTCAAGTAAAAAATTAGGACCAACTAATGCCATCTCCATAACTTCAAACCATCCTATAAAAGACCTACATCTCCGCCTATACAAGGCCTCAAAAGGTGTCATCTCAATACTCGAGTGATAACTATTGTTATATGCAAATTCAATCAAAGGTGCATGGTCATTGCAATTTCCCTTGAAGTCAAGTACACATACCCTCAAAATATCTTCCAATGTTTGACTTGTTCTCTTGGCTTATCCATCTGTTTGGGGATGAAATGTGGTGGTTAATTTTACTTTGGTACCAAGACTTCTTTGAAAAGACTTCCAAAAGTATGAAGTGGATTGAGTACCACGATCCAAAATAATAGATAGGGGCACAACATAAAGCCTTACCAACTCCCTAATATATATCTTGGCATAATCCTCAGCACTATAAGATATCTTAACCAAAAGAATAGTTGATTTCATCATCCTATCTACTATCATCCATATCGAGTCATGTTGCTTCCTTGTACGAGGTAAACCCTTCAATAAATCCATATTTACATCCTCCCATTTCCACATAGGAATATCAATATCTTGGGTTAGACGTCCCAGTGTTTGATGTTCAACCTTTACCTATGGGAAATTTGAGCATTCTGCTACAAACTTGGCTATACCTTTCTTCATACCATTCCACCAATACACTTTCCTTGTATCTCTATGCATTTTTGTGGATTGGTGTCGATAAATTATCGTGAGTTATGGGATTCACTCAATATCGTTTTTCTTAGGCCATCAACATTAAGAACACATAACCAGCCTTGATAAT
The DNA here is from genome assembly GCA_038996855.1 of Solanum aculeatissimum. Taxonomy (NCBI): domain Eukaryota; kingdom Viridiplantae; phylum Streptophyta; class Magnoliopsida; order Solanales; family Solanaceae; genus Solanum; species Solanum aculeatissimum. The sequence goes on from JBCEWC010020499.1 coordinate 8,377, forward strand.
AAAGTACCCCATCTCTCTCTTGTGAGAAAGCCTCTACCTTCTTATCAACCACTAGCTTCTTTAATTCCACCAAAGATAGATTGATGTCTTGCTTTGCCTTAACCTTCTCTATTAATGATGAATCCGCTCCATTGTGCACAAAGATACTACGAAAGTGTGAATTGCTCAACCTTACACCCAAATGGGCCAATCGATGTACTTCCTTAACTAAGACTTTTCTGACATTCTCAATATGGGTTGCACTACCCATCGACACCCTACTAAGAGAATCAGTCACAATATTTGCCTTACCCGAGTGATATAATACACTAATGTCATAGTCCTTAAGCAATTCTAACCATCTCTTTTGCCTAAGGTTAAAGTCTCTTTGGCTAAACACATATTAGAAGCTCTTATGGTCGGTAAACATGTCAACATGCACCCTATGGAGACATACTAGACCTTATAAACCCCTTGTCGAGAAAATCCCTCAATTATTCCTTTAATTCCTTTAAGTCCACCAGGGCCATTTGATATGGAGAAATAAAAATGGGTTGAATATCAGGTAGGAGATCAATACTAAAGTTAATTTCCTTTTCGGTAGGAATGCCGAGTAAGTCATTGGGAAAGACATCGGAGAATTCATTAACTATAGGAACCAAATCAATAGTAGAAACTTTGGACTCAACATTCCTAACTAGGACAACATGATATATGTATCCCTTGGAAATTATATTTTCCATAACTAGGTAAGGAAAGCAATCATAATTCAAGTATTTAAATGGAAACCATGAAAATCCATAAAATTCGTGCTTGAAATTGAGGAAAAAGTAGAGTTTGATTTGGCCTCCATAGAAGGAATAAGTCCATGGATGAAGCCCTACATACCTTCACAAAGAAGCTTAGAAGAAAGCAAATAATTTACCATACTTAAGGAAAGTAACTGACGAGGCTTAGCTATTAAAGATTTCAATCTATTTTGCATTAGATGATTGGGAAGATAGGTAGTTGAGGGCAGATTGCTAATTAAAGGCAACGTACTAGGTGAGGGAGATGAAATATGAGTAGTGCTAGTAGATGAAATAGGAGGACTAGAAGGAGTATAAGGAAGACTAGAATTTGAACCACTAAAAGGAATAACGGATATAGACGAGACAACCAGAGAAGAAAATGTTGTAGGAGATGAAGATATTAAGATTGGGATAAAATTTGAAGGTGATTTGACAACAAGTGGGTTAGAGGAAACAGGAGGAGATATGGATGCAACAGTTGGGGTAAAAAGCTCCAAATATGGAAGTGTTAATTCATGAAAAAGAATGTGTCAACTAATATAAAAACAACTAGTTTTAGGATCTAGACAATGATACCCTTTATAATTAGATGCATATCCTTAAAACACACATCCTATAGAACTTGGGGCAAGCTTATGAGAAGCACGAACAAATGTAACAACCCGAAAATTTTCTAAATATCCTTATGGTTGGCCTTATGTGATGTACTACTGGTCATGGTTAAGTTTTGGTAGCCACGGGTTGAGTTTAAGTGGCCGAACGCAAAACGGTCTAGTTGGTGGCCTAGAGGGACAGTTTTGACAGTGTACTTTGATGTGGGATTAACCATGTGGGCTTCTATCTATAAAATTGAATCTCTTTGAGTTAGCTTCGCAACTCAACTGGTTTCACTCGATTCAGAGTTCGGATAAGGGAGATATGGCCCAAACAGTAAGACTGTCTAAAATTTGGAAGACATTGAAGATAGGCTCAGAAAGGTGGCTAAGGGCAGGGCCACGGACCGTGAATATTTTCACGGTTCATGTGGGGTGTCGTCCAGTGAGCCAGGGGTGTCCAGGAACCACCCCTAAGACAAGTGTAGGACCACGAGACCTTAGACGGCCCGTTTGAGCCTAGACGGTCCGTTCACTGTCCCGTCAAGTGGGACAGTGGCTAGGACAAGCCATGGACAAGTTTAGGTGGCTAATTATAGGCTCACGAGACAGGTACATGGCCAGTCAACCTCCAAACGGTCTGTCAAAAGTGTCCGTCAAATGTTACAGAAAGTCCTCCGAGAGTTCGCGCTGAAAAATTGACTAAGTGTTGTCTGATGGAGGGGCAGACGGACCGTGAACAGTGAGACGGGAACTGTATCAGCCATGTCACTTTGTTTAGTCCTGGAAAATTACATTTTATTAATGGTATTTTCATGATTTAACATTTCTTAAGCCCCTTTTTGGTACCCTAAGGTCTCCTAAACCCCTAAAACATTCCCCAAACCCTCATTCAACCATTCGAACTCTCCTATACTCTCTTTAGAAATTCTAAGACTCTCTTAGCCTCCATTGAAGAATGCTTGAAGAATTTGGGGAAGAAGACTTGACTAAGTTTGACATTTGCAATTAGTTGGTGAAATTAAGGTATGTGAGACTTGATTCAAGGATCCTCTTTCATCCTTGAAGACCATATGAACCCTAACACTTTAAATTTGATTTTTAAGTTTTCAATTAGTTATGGGTTCTTCCAATATTATTGTAGATTAGTGTTGGGACTTGAG
>JBCEWC010020500.1:0-10902 GCA_038996855.1 Solanum aculeatissimum
AAGTATGGGTTTGGCTAAGTTGTGATCACACTAAGTCTATGATATGGCTCTTTGAGCAACATGGGTGTTTACACCAAAATGATTTGACAAGTATGTTATGTATGGAGCTACTCTCATGCATAAAGTATGACATGAAAGTTGGTTTGGCTTTTTGGCCCATGATGCATGACTATGAACTATGTTTGACTCTTGTTAGGTATGCATAAGAGTATTTGAAAGTATTTTTGCCTTCTAAGCCCAAGTATGCATAATTTGAATTTCAAGTGTCAAGTTTCTCTTTTAAAAGCATGTATATGTATATGTATTCTTTTGGGATGTGGACTTAGTACCGAGGGATTAGAGTCGGGGTGGGCCATCTTCACAGGGTCTATACTTTGTTTCGTCAAACTATGTGCCTCCATAGGTATGCTTTGATATGATATGCTATGTTATGTAAATACTTCTGAAATGGGAGACCCGTAAGGAAGGTTGCCATCACACCGAAATGAGAGACCCGTAAGGTGTGGTGAGATTGCCCTTGGCAAGTAATCTTTCCCGATCCAATGGAGGAGCTTTCATTGCGCAAGTTCATGTTGTAGCTCACATGGATTTGGATGTCGGTTATGGTTCCATCCCCTCTATTTTAAGCACTATGGCATTTTATGCATCATGATATCCTGGCATATTGATATATTGTCCTTTCTTATATTCACTTCTATATATGTGCCCTTGCCATGTAGGTTGTTATAGTTTTCATGTGCATATGCAGTTTCATGCCTTCATACTTAGTACTTTATTGTGCTAATCCATACTCTTGTCTACATGTTCTAACCATGTAGGTGCCGGCGACGATCTCTATCTACCTTTGCCTGACGAGTGATCATTTTTGAATACTTGTGTTTGTGGTGAGCCCTTTTGTTCAAGGGCAATAGCCATCTCCCATCTACCTAGCTTTATTATGGTGCTTACTTTACTTATGTATTAAGGGTAAGCCTTAAACTATGTTGAGGCCCCGCTTATTCTATGTAGAGGCTTGTTGGACTATCTAAACTCTTGTACGTTGTTTTGTAATTTTTGAATATTATGGTTGTAAAATGTTATGCTTATGAGCCTTGATTATGAAAATGATATTGAGTATGCTTATTACTTGATGTTGGGAATTGTAGTAGACTATGTGCTTATATGGAAAGTCTCATAATCCCAGTGTGCCCCCATAGCTTGTGTCCGACTTACCCATCCCCTTAGAGATAATTATTATGTGCTATGTGAATCCATGTTATTTCCATTCCCAGAAACATCCCCATAGCTTGAGTCCAAAGCCCCGATTCCCTTAGAGCTTATGTGTTATGTGTTTTTTTTCCACCCTTCCGAACCGATGATGTGTGTGATAATGTTATGATGGCTTGATCGAGGTTTTTTGGGTTCTCCTTCACCATGTCACATCCGGGTCGTGACAGTGAGTCCTATGTTTCAAGGAAAATACCAATTGTCTATCTAGCTCTTATATTGTGTTGATTATGTCTCACTTTGAGGATGAGCCCGGTACATCTAGACTAGAGGCATTGTTGGACACCATGGAATTCTTCGTACAAGTATGTTATGTGTATATTTGAGATGCCATGGTTAAGTATTATGTATGGATGTGACTATTATGCTTATGCTATTATAATATGTTTAATGAGAATATGCTTATGTGGAAAGTCCCAAGCCCCTTCTAATCCCCATAGCATGATTCATACTTACTCGCCCCTTAGAACTTATTTGTTAAATGCTATATGATTCATACAAATCCCATCCCCGATGATATCCCCATAGCTTGAGTCCAAAGTCCCGTAATCCCTAAGAATTATATGTTTATTGTTTAATTAAGCTCTTCCAAACCAATGATGTGTAAACTGATGCTAAGAGGCTTGATTGAGGACTCTCGGGTTCTCGCTAACCATGTCACGCCTATGCCTTACTTTTAGGTCGTGACACATCTAGGTCGTATGCTTGGGTTATGACTAATTTTAAGATGGGGAAGATTTAGAGTCATTTGTTTTTGGGACTCGTATTGTTAACAATGAAGACCTTTTCAAAGACATGTTTGGTTCTAAATTGATAGGAGAAGTGTCCTACATGAATGGAACCTGGCCTGATGATTTTGATGTCTCCTTAGAATCAGCAAAGGTCGCTATTGTAGAAAATAATTTGGACCTATCTAATTTTTGTCCTCTATCTATTTTGAAAATAAAATCCTAACACACATCATTGAAACTACGTTGGTACCAAGGAAAGGGCCACTCATCAACATCTCTAATAGGGATGTGTTCATTCTCTACTGTCTTCTAAAGAAGTATTGCATCTACTAGGGGATACATATCAGGGAGTGCATGCTCAAAAGTGATGAAGATTCCAACCCTTCTACCAGTTTGCCCTATGGTTCTCTTCTCTAGAATTCTGATAGAATCACAGGTTAACCTTTCTGGATTTCAAGCCACTAAAGTCTCATCTACCTATGACTCTAAAACATTTTCTAGCATGGGCTACAATCTTATAGACAAAAAATAGCATAAGAAAGACTCTTTGAAGGTCAAAGTAGAAGCCCCTAAGCCAACTAGGGTTCTCACTGACTTAGTTGCACGTCTTATAAAATTTAGATGAAATCAAGTCCCATATCTCCTCCCTGAACTATAATTTATAGGGTATATAGGAAACTCTTGAAAATATTTTGTAGCTTAGCAAGAATACCAGCATTGAAGTAGGCAAGCTTCACCTAGATGTAGATTGACTAAAGAAGGAAGGTGTCTTCACTGTGAAAAAGCTCATCAAGAAAGTTGACTCAATGAATTCTGGAGTCAACTCTCCCAACAATGATCTCGCAATCTCTGTTTAGACCTCCTACACTTCCTTCTTCAAGAATGTTGAGCTCTTCTATGATTCCTACTGTAGGAATGTGCTCAATATTCTCAAGTAGTTTCTAGGTTGTCGCTAATGGATGTTTCTTTACAGACTCTTTTTTGGCATGTAATATTGAGGATTGTTCTCCCCATAATTTAATCCTTTTGACTTAGAGGTACACTCTACTATCTTTTGTTTGTACATGCATATATTTGTGGTTGTACTTGTATTTGTTGCTTTTTTTTATTCTACCAATGAGGAGAAAATACTATCAACAAGTTACATGTTATTTGGAAAAAGCACAAAGATGGGTAGCAGTCAACTTAAAGAAGTAAGCACAAAGACAGGGGGACCCAACTCTTTAAACAGGGAAATCCCATGAAAACTTATCTCAGGGGTTAAAGGGGGATATTGTTAGCATCTAATAATTTTAATATTTACATTTGTAGGGTCACTCCAAAAGGAAAGACAAACACAAGAAAGTACCCAGGTAGCAAAGGAAAGAAGATTAATTTGGATCATGTTATAGATAATAAGAATATCAATCAGTTGAAGATCCTACCCAATAATCAAGGAAGAACATAAGGCCATCAAGATATACAATGAAGCATATCCTAGAAAACTCTTTGGCAATTAGTTGAAGATCCTGCCCAAATGTCAAAGAATACATGGAGTTGTATCCAAACTGTTTTGGAAAGATCCCCAATCAAGGAATCTAACAAATCCTTGATGGGAAGAAACTCCCTCGGGGCAAGCAAAAGATCCAACGACAATAATTGAAGTGGGGCATATATTGTCTCTCATTCCCTCAAGAAGAAGTTCAACACTCACTGAAAAGAATTAGCTTCAATATTATCATTCTACTCATTACAAACATTGTACTCCCAGTGTGAACAATAATAACAAGGAGAGAAAGAAAAATATTCTAGACTGGTTGAAAAATAGAGAATGCTTGAAATCTTATTTGTGCATAAGAAAAGCTTAAGTGATTCACAAATTTTGTACTCCATCATTCTCTACTGAGCTTAAAAGGAATCCCTTGTGACCCATGAGGACTAGAAGTAGACACCATATTGGTGTTTTGAACCAATATAAAATTCTCTATCTCATTATTTATTTCTACCAAGTTTATCATTTATTATTATGTGAAACTGGTCTACAGATAAGTCGACTATCAAAAAGAGAAGTTAACTATAAAAAAAATTCAATTCACACCCCCACTGTTACTTATCAATTGGCATTAGGGCAAGTTTCACCAAGAAGTACCTAACAACACGTGAACAAAGATCAAATGGCCAACTATCAAATTTTGGATGTTATTCTCCAAGACGATCACTCATCAAATCATCCTCCTTACTTCAATGGTCAATACTACTCTCACTGGAAGGAAAGGTTTAGGATCTTTGTACAATTCATTGACTTCCAGGCTTGGGTAGTTATCAAAAAAGGACCCAAGCCCATACTCAATACCTCTAGCAAGGAGTCTGATGAAAATACAATCCCCCTGGAATCATTCAAAATCACCAATGAATAGTAGGAAGTAATGCAAACTAATGATAGAGCCATCTATCTACTCTGTTGTACTGTTAGCGAAACAAATATGATAAAATTCCAACTTGTAAGACAGCCAAAGAAATGTGGGACAAAGTCAAAGTTACCTACGAATGAACAAGTAAACTCAAGGAAGCTCGAATCGATGCTCTAGTAAATAAATACAAATTATTCAAGATGGATGATGACGAAAATGTTGAAACCATGTTCACACTATTCAAAAAAATTGTGAGCAAATTGAAATCACTTGGAATGGTCTACTCAAATTCCTTGCAAGTAAGAAAACTTTTCGGAAGCCTCCTTAAAGCTTAGGACACCAAATGAACACCACTAGAAGATGGAGATCTGCAAAACATGATATACGATAAAATCCATGGAAATCTCATGGTCTATGAACAAAACCATATAAACATATAGACTAAGGGAAAAAATAAAAAATTAGTCATATTCAATGTTGAAACTCTCGATGAAGAAGAAGAATTGAACGAGTCAAAAAGTGAAGGCATGTCCCGCATAACTCATGTAGTCAGGAAAATGCTCAGATAGAGGAGATAATATCCACAACAAAAATCCAAAACTAGTGACCACAATGATGACAGATGCTATTACTATGAAAGTCCTAGACACATACATCAAAATTATCTAAAGTTGAAGAAAAGAAACTTTTAGAGAAAAGAAAACTCTAAGTCACTGGGCACCAGGAGTGATGAAGAAGGATCAAAGGAAGAACCTACTGAGACTGCAAATATGTACTTCATAGCAGTCAAAGGAACTAGTGAGGATAGAAATCTTAATTGTACAAATTATTCAAATCTTGAAAATGTTATAGATATGATTGTTGATCAATTGCAAAAATTCATTAACGAGTTCAATAAAATCTCTAGAGAAAATAAGGATCGGAAAATTCTTCTGGAAGCAAGTCAAATAGAAGTCGACTCACTTTAAGAAGAGCTTGATGATGTTAAGATGCAACTTAATAGCATTCAAAAATCTCCAAGCCATAGCTCAGTTCTATCCAACAACTCTTTTCGAGTCTCTTCATCAAGGCTTTCTGAATCAAATAAAAAAACTTTTTCACACTCACCTGTTTCTCTCCCAAATATGGAAATTGGATTTGGACACCAAAAATCTCATTAGCTAACCATCAAGGACCTAAAAGTAATTGGGTACCTAAAAGAAATTGAATTTACTGTGTTACAGGTACCCATAAGACAATCCTATAGAAAAAGGATGTAGGTAATTGACAGCGAGTGTTCTAGATATATGACTGAGAAGAAAAAAATTTCAAAAGTATACAGAAACTTGATGGGGTTTATGTATGATTTGGTGATATTGCTAAAGAAATAATTACTTATGTTGGAACTATTACCATAAGTCTTTGTTGTGACCTTATTGAAGTATATCTGATGTATGGACTAAAGCATAACCTTCTAAGTATTAGTTAACTATGCAACGTAGGATTTGGCGTGTGCTTCAATGCTACCAAATGTACTATTCAAAATTAGTAAAAAAATATTACAATCATTGGAGAGGGAGTTGATTATATGTACGTGTTGAATGATATGGACTTACGCACTCTCGAACGCTTAACTTCTCTTTCAAATGACCCAGAGTATAGCACAGAAAACTTGGTCGTGCAAGCATGCACGCTATGGAAAAAATTGCAAAACTTGACTTGGTCATCAGTCTTCAAAAGATGAAATTTAAAAGGATCGTCCCTACGACACGTGTCAATTTGAAAAATAAACTCAATCATCCTTCAAAGTGCATGACTTAGTAAGAACTATTAAGCTATTACAATAATTGCACATGGATTTGTTCGGATCCATAAAAATGGCTAGTATTAGTGGTAAAAGATATGTATTTGTTATTGTTGATGATTATTCTCATTTTATTTGGATTATTTCTTATCTCACAAGCATGAATATTTCATAAATTTTGATATTTTTTATAAAAAAATAATAAAAAGAAGCAGGTTATTTCATCACCACAATTCATAGTGATCATGGAGGAGAATTTGAGAATAAGCTCTTTGAAGAATTTTGCAACAACAACGGCATAACTCAAAACTTTACATATCCAAGATCACCCCAACAAAATGGAGTGGTGGAAAGAAAGAATCAATCTCTCCAAAACACTACACGAACCATGTTTTTTTATCAAAGTCTTTCTAGATCACTTCTGGGAAAAAGTAGTGAGCACAGCATGCCATATCCTAAATAGGTGTGTCATCTGACCTATACTGAGGAAAACACCTTATGAACTATAGAAGGATAAGAATCCTAACATTAGATACTTTCATTTCTTTGGATGCAAATGCTACATCCACACAATAGAAGAACAATCTCGATAAGTATGATCCCAGAAGTAATAAAGGTATATTTCTTGGGTACTCTCCTTCCATTCATTCTTACAGATTATTTAATAAGTCTACTCTTAGTGTAGAAGAATCTGTTCAAGTTGTTTTTTATAACACTAACCCAAGAATGTAGATACCTGATGAGGAGACCTCAACTCAGAGCTCATCTTTACATATCTCTTAGAATGAAACTCTACCTGAAGAGTAAAATGATAATTCCAAAGATTCAAATATACTTTGGGAGAAAATCATCATACCTAGAGAATAGAGGCATATGTAATGACCTTTCGGGTCATTTTTGTATTTCTGTGGTTATTTCTAGTTATTGGAGCATATGTATGGCAAACTCATACCATTTGTAACTTGTTGGTACTATTGGGATGGTTATTGGTTGAATTGATTGTGAGTTATATGGATTTTTTACGTTAATGAGAATTTATAATTGTAGAAATGAGTTTTCTAGTAAAGTCCTAGAACTAGCCTCAGAATGAGATTTTGTTGGTTCCATTAGTTTCAAAATGGATGAATTAGGCTACAAACATGGTTGGTCTGAGGTTATAGGGTGTTGGTATGAGTTTAAGTCAAAATTTACAAAATTAGTTCAACTGTAAGCTAAAATGCGCTTTTCTGTAAAAACATAGCTAAACATTCTCGGAATAGAAATTTGATAGTGTGGCTATCTCTGGAACATTGGAAATAGGTTGTAACAACCTTTTGTTGGATGGTGGGGTCTTTCGGGTTTATGTTGACCCCCTTAGTTCTTTTTGCTAAAATTAGCCTAAAAGAAGTGGGACCCTCATTTTTCTATTGGATGCTCCGTTGGAAATTATGACCAAACTATTGGATCTAGAATATTGAGATTCATATGGTTACACTATTTATTTGTGTAAAACATATATCAAATGGGCCCAGAACGCTCTAAAGAAGTTGTGGAAAAATTTGGTGCTGCATAGTAGAACAATTCCACGCACGTGCGGAGCGCATGCTCGCGTGCACAACATGGCACGATAGCACACACCCGCATCCACATGGCTAGGCTACATCTGCATAGGGCTGGCATTTCAGTGCCCTCATTCACTTGTGCGTAGTAAGGCTAGATGGGGCTGAGAAAATATGATAGGTAAGTATACTGAGCTTGGTTCTTATTTATATGGGTGTGTGGATTAATGCATCTAAGATATACTAGCTTGTGAGGCCAACACATGATTATAGGTTGCGTTGTGAACTAGTTCTAGCACCTATATATGATTTTGATGGCTCTAGTTCTTTTGGATATCTATGATATGGCTGTGATTGCCTATACTTACTCTGAGTACCTATGATTACCTAGACTGTGGCATAATTGTCTGATTAAACATAATTCGGTGTTGCTCTGTAGCATATATGATTTTGTATACAATTATTATTTGTTATGTACTTATTATATTGGCTAGTGACGGGAGAAACATATTATATTCTTGGAACTATTGTGATTGTACTCTGAAGGGAGCCTTGTGACCTATGACATGATATACGGTACTATTGAGCCACTGGTAGGTTAGAGATAGGAGTGTGACCTTATTAGTGTGATGTAGGCTATACCTTACAAGATTTTTGGGGCTATTTATGACTAAGACACTATTCATATGGGTTAGTCCTGGAGGTTTGCACCTAATTTAGGGATGTTCATATTGCCAGTTAGTCGACACATAGTTTCCTTAGGTGAAATCCTTATAGCAGCTAGGATGCAATATGATTATTGGTTGGTGACACACTTTTGATTGTTTGTTCTCTTGGGCCTTAGCTTAGGTTAAATCGACACTACCCTAGAGTTACTATACATGGATCTACATTGACACGATATACATTTTAGGATCGAATGTCACGACCTGACACAATATATACTCCAAGATCAATTGTCACAACCTAACACGATATACAATCTACGATCGAGTGTTATGACCTGACATAATATACACTCCTGGATAGGGTGTCATGACCTGATATAAGTAGGGGGATTCTTTTGTTCGTAGGGGATTCATCAAACCCTTATATATTTAGGCACCAAGATTGGGTGTCACATCCTAATATAAGAGGATACTTGGGATTGGATGTCATGTCCTGACACGAGATGATACATAGGATTGGGTGACTGTCCTATCACAGGGATTCCAGTGTTATGTGTGAGTTCCACCAAAGCATCACTTTACACCTTGATTATGCGTGGGTGTACCCTATGGGCTTATGAGGGCTCTAGGGGTATACAGGCTTAGATACTGGGGCCTTACACCCACGTACAGTTCGACACCCTACATATATGATACTAAGAGTTGGGCTCTATTGTGTTTTTTTAGCTGGGTTATGACATGTTACTAGGCTCTGGCTGAGCATTATGTCAGTTGGATTGTGATATGTTACTGGGTTCTTGCCATTAGGGAATGAGGATATTACAGATACACTTATTATTAGCGGGGCTCTGATTTGCAGATCATATTGTAGTTCTCTATATTTAAGCATTTGCTACATATTTATAGTTTTCACTCAGTCAACTAATGATACCTACTAGGTGCCTATTACTGGTACTCACCCCTATATTTTTGCATCTTCCCATGGTGCAGCTCCAGCTACTAGTTGTGGTTGTTGAGTTAGGGGTTTGTTAGCATTTTAGGAGACATTTGATGAGTATTGGAAGCTCTAGACCCTCTGTAGCCTCCTCTCTTTTTGATGGCCATCTTTTGTACCTAGAAATTGGCCTTGTACAGTGTAGTGGCTTGTATTTATAGGAGTATTCCTGGTTATGTATATTATGGTTATTAAGTATTTATACATGGGCATGTGTTGTGTCTATTTTAGCTCTATATAGTTGACTTCTAAGTTCTTGGTAGAGTGGATTGGTTTATTTAGGTATATTTGGTCTAGTTATGATTAGTGATTTTAGATAGGTACCCTTGGGTTGGGTAATTGGCTTTCCTATAGGTGGGATCTAACAGGCTCCATCATGAATGAAATAGGTTCATGACAGGACAGTGCTATCTATCCAAATGATTTCATCATTGGTGATCCTTCAGATAAAATGCAAACCAGAGCAATTCTAAAGAAGAAACCGCAGTAGCCTTGATATCTCCAATGGAGCCAAACTGGATTGATGAAGTCCTCAAAGATAAGTCATGGGTAAATTCCATGAAAGAAGAACTTGACCAATTCGAATGCAACTAGGTATGGACACTAGTTGAGAAACTAGAAAATTGTTCTGTCATAGAAACATAATGGGTATTTCGAAACAAGATGGATGAAGAAGTTAACGTTATAAGAAATAAAGAAAGACTAGTCGCTCAAGATCATTCTCAACAAAAAGGTATGGATTACGATGAACCTTTTGATCCAATGGCAAGGTTAGAATTCATCTGCATTTTACTTGCTTATGCATCATTTCATAGCTTCAAACTTTTTCAAATAGACGTTAAAAGCACTTTCCTAAATGTAACAACCCGAAAATTTTTGAAATATAATTATGGTTCGCATTCTAGGATGTACTACAAGCCATGTATGAGTTTTGGTGTCCACGGGTTGAGTTTAAGTGGCCGAATGCAAATTGGGCTAGTTAGTGGCCTAGAGAGACAGTTTGGACAGTCAACTTCAAACAGTCATAACGTTTGATGTGGAATGCACCATGTGCGCTACCACATATCAAAGTGCATATCCTTGAGTCAGCTTCGCAACACAACTAGTTTCACTCAATTCGGAGCTCGGATGAGAGAGTTATGATTGTTTTCGTGAGACTTCCCTAAACTGGCAATTTGCCTCGGAAAGTTACAAGTCAAGTCTCACGGACCATTAAACGGTCCGTGAGAATGTTGAAGGCCTGTGAACAGTGCCGTTAAATGTTACAGTGAGCTCGTTTTGGCTCGGATTTGGAAATTCGGCTAAGGCATTTTTGATGGAAGGTTGCACGGCCCGTGAACAGTATGACGACACTGTAGCAGCCGTTTGGGGGTTCCGTTTGGGCACTGTTTTCAGTCAAATTTCAGATTTATTGATGGTATTTTTGTAAATTGGTTGATCCCTAGGTCCTTTTTCGACCTCCTAAAGTCTTCCAAACCCTTAAATCAATACCCCAAACATATTTCATCCATTTTCAAGACTCCACTCTTCAT
>JBCEWC010020501.1:0-10902 GCA_038996855.1 Solanum aculeatissimum
CTTATAAAGTCTTTAGTCTTAGAGTAGTAGAGTACAATTTAGACTTAGTTTTAAGACTTAAGAATTTTGTTCCCTATCAAGTGGGTACTTATTACTTAAGTCAATCAAAGATTAAAATAAATAAAGATGTAAAGTATTATATACTATGGTATCATTTTATTATTAAATTCGTAACATTTAATATTTACAAAGGGATAAAATAGTAAATTATAATAATTTATTGGGTTATTGGTTTACCCAATAATCCAATAGTAAAAACCGATAACGAACCCATAACCCAATAATTTTTTTTTGAAAAACCATTAAAAATCCAATAACCTAATAACCCAATAACAATAACCCAATAACATTTTTATCGGTTCGATTTATCAATCAGTTCCATTTTTCCCGAGCCAGCACACACACTTCTCCTCCTCCTTCCCGGGTTTTGGGAATTTCATAGGTTTCAACCGTAGCAAATAGCGCGCACCTCTTCTTCTTCTCTCATTTTGCTAAATTCATCGGAAAAAAAAATGCGGACCAGAAATCAGGCAAAGCGGCAGAATCAATCAGGTATGTTTACAAACTCTTCAACCACAATCAGTAATGCATAAAAATTCAATTTTTTTTGTTTCTTGTTATTCATTTTGTAGTATTAGCACTATTTTCGTAGTTTCGTGTTCTTTAATTTTGGTTATCCCCAGTGTTTTTGTGACATTATTTGGTTGTTGTTACTGTTCCTTCTTCTTTATGCTGTACCTCCTCCCCCTCCCCGTTTTTTTTTCCCTGTAGGCAGACTCTACTTCGTGGGATTATAAGGTGTATGTTGTTGTTTATTTTTGTTTGCTTCTGGATTATTTCACAATTGTTTGCTACCTTTCCTTGTGATTTAGTTTAGCAACTGATTAACCATAGCAAAACGTAAACAAGAATGCATAAAAAATCAATCTTTGGTTATTATTTCTCATTCATAGTTGGCTTAATACATTAACAGACACTAAAACTCGGACCTCTGTTTACATCTAGACACCTCAACTTGGTCTTGACGGGTAGCTAAATACTTTAACTCGTCCCCTGTCTCGTGGACACCCAATGCTGTTGTCGCATATATATGTTGGAGTGTTTAATTGACCCAGTGGAGATGTGTTGAGGTGGAAGTGTTTAATTGACCCAGTGAAGATGAGTTGAGGTGTCTAGATGTGCAGACTCAAAATTAGAGCATCTACTTGCTATTTGAGGCCAAGTTTGAGGGTTTATTTATGGGCATAATACATAAATATGACCTTTAATTTGGCTTCTTTTTGCATTTATGTTCTTCAACTTTGGATGTGCACAAGTAGACGCTTAAACTATCCAAAAGTTGAATAAGAAAACATACATGTCCTATGTGACATATACACGTAAGATGTCAAGTAGGACGCAAATTGCCACATAAGGACGCCGCATATGATGTGTGTGTCTATTTGTTCAACTTTTGGATAGTTTAAGTGCCTACTCGTGCACATCAAAGTTGGGTGGCATAAATGTCAGCTGAAGCCAAGTTAAAATGCGTATTTACGTATTATGCCCTTTTAGTTTATTTATCTTACCCTTTAACAACCGTTTTAAAAGATTTTTTTTCATAGTTTTCTCTGGGTTTCAGTTTAGCAAATGCTTAACTACACAACATTACAGCAAAACATAACCAAGAACATGTAGAAAGTTCAATCTTGATTATTGTTTCTCATTTTTATTTTATTTTATCCTATTCTTTGACTACCCCTTTATAGGATTATTTCATCTTTCCTTGCTAGTTGTCTATGGAATTTAGTTTATCAACTGGCATGTTTTCCTTAATCACACAACATGTCACCAAAAACACAACCAGGCTACATAAAGTTTCAATTTTTTAGATGTTTATTTCACATGTATTTGCTTCTCTAGTAGTTCTTACAATCCCTTTTCAGCTTCTTACATCTTTCTTTTGCTAGATGTCTTTAGCATTCTGTTTAAAGAGTTATTATGTTTCTTTAACCAACATCATGACATCAAACATAAGGAAGAACGTATACAATTCTATCTTGGGTTCTTCCCCATATTCTTTTAGCTAGTCTCCCTCTTCTTTAATAATCACTCTAGGGGATCTTTTCATCTTTTTTTGCTACTATCTTTGGGATTCTTTTTTTCTTTTCATTGATAGCCCTTTCTTGGTTTGGGTTATAGCTTTGAGAGTCTTGTGGTTGAAGTGAAAAACTGAGCGAGTACTCAATAGTTGACCATCTGAGGCATCCTTTATTTTCAATTGATAATGTGTGTATTTTGATGATAAGTAGTTTCTGTTTGTCTGGCCGAGTGGTTTCTTACTTGAAACAAACATTCATGAGCTTCGTAAATGATTAGTGACCAGTAATCATAAGGGAGAAGATCAATATGATTATGCATGGACTTGTGTTATGTGCTAGTTTGTTAGTTTCATTACCAGAGCACACTGAGGTCAGGTTAACTTATGTATTCCATTTTGGACAGCAAATGAGAACTCTTTGAAACACCATGGTGAGATGGAGAGCCGAAGCAGCTGCAAAGACGAAGCCGGTGGCAATGGTTTGTTGCAATCATTCATTATTAATTAATATTTTTAAAAACGAAAAAGGGTCAAATATACCCCTTTACTATTAGAAATAGTTTAAATATGCCCCTAGTAATACTTTTGGTTCAAATACCCCTTCCTGTATACTTTCCGTCTAAATCATGTCCTCCCCAAGAGGCGGAAGCCATTAATTTTTTTTTGGAGGATTTAGGTAGATTGTAGGTATTAGAATTTTGGTCCTTATTTCTTTACTTCTGATTTAATTACTACTGAGATACACTATTGGTGTATTTCTCTGTCTATAAAATGTTACCTTATTTAAAAAAATTCCTTCAGTTTAAATTTGCCCTTAATTTAGACGGAAGGACACATAGCAAGCTTAGAATCAAATGATCCATCCCCAATTTTTAATGTCCAATTTCTTTTTAAAACCCATTCATTTAATCCATCCTGACCCATACGGGATTAAGTAAAATAAATCCTTTTAACCAAACACACATGCCTATGATCCATTTCCCAAACAGTTCTAGGCATATTTAAACTTTCACGTGTATCCAAAATGACGGTCTGTAAGTTCCACAGCCTTGAATTAATTCAGGTTCAGAAACTCCTAGCACTGTGACACAAGATAAATTAAATGAACCACCTGCAAAACTTGCGCTGGGAAAAAATCACAGGAAATATGTAGTAAGTGCAATACTCTCAGCAATTTGTATACTAAAGGACCATGCTACTGTGGACTAAAATCTTGCAGAGCTATCGAACAACAGAAGCAAGTAGAGTTTGGGAGAGGGGAAGTAATGGCTTCCAGGGAACTTCAGTAGAGGCAACATCAAAGAAAAGAAAAGAACTCAAAGCAGCGGGAATGGGTTAAATGAGCGGGTTTCTAAAAGGAATGGATATTAAAACTGGGTTGAGTCATTTGATTCTGCCACATGTCCATCCGTCAATGTTAAGGGCAAACCAGGGTATTTTTAGACCAAAAGTATAATAGAAAGGCTATATTTGAACCAAAAGTATAACTAGAGATATATTTAAACTATTTCTAATAGTACAAGGATATGTTTGACCTTTTTCCGTTTAAAAAATCTTGATAGGTAATTTAACATGCATTGACAATAATAGTAGAGTTTTGAGTGCTTTAAGGTTGAAACTTTGTTAAGAGTAGCATTTTTGATTTCAGAAACTCTTGCAAACATATCTCGAGGTGCAGTTGGGAAACTTTTGAAACGAGTCAACAAGTCACGTGGCTCTCGGGGTCTGAAAACAGATGATAGTTACCTACGCCAACAGGATTCGATGGGCGAGGTTTGTTTCTTTCTTGCTCTATTGCTTCAGTTAGGCAATTGACCGAGTGAAACATTTCTTTCGGGAAGAAGTATCTCTTTGTTCCATAGTGCTGGAAATCATATGTGGTTTCCACGTCTTTCGGATAGTGATTTAGACATGAACTGCATTTGTATAATGGATTTCTTAGTTTCTATTGTGTTTTATATGTTTAGCCAGAGAACAGATCAAGGGAGGCAGAAAAGCAGCTTACTGGTACTACAATTGTAAGGACTATATTAGATGCTAAATGCTGCACTACAGATGCGTTGCAAAATGTGCCATCGGAAGTGGAAAATGGCACTTCAGATGTTCAGTGTCAGAGTATTGAGAGGGAAGATGAACCTGATGGTATTGATTGGGAAGATGGGTCAGTTCATACTGTGAAGTCTGAAAGCAATGTTAAGGAAGATACAATCAATGGTTTGACTGTTGAATTTGATGCTCCACCTGATCCTAATAAACAGAAGACAGTACGCCGAGCAACTGCTGAAGAAAAGGTGGTTTGAATATGATAGAGAAAATATATGAATACCATGATCTAAGATTTTAGTCCCTTGTTGGACATGCATCATGTTATACTTTTCCCCCCTTAAATTACAGGAGTTGTCTGAGCTTGTGCATAAGGTTAACTTGCTTTGCTTACTAGCAAGGGGCAGGTTGGTAGATAGCGCTTGCAATGATCCTCTTATCCAGGTTCTTTCTTATGCCTGTAATTTGATATTCTTCCCTCTCAATTGTTATCGATATTTGCATGTACTGGTATTTGATGTGTCAAACCTCCTAACAGCTATTTTATTGGATTGTTTTTTTATTCTTAACTTGAATCCACCGCACCTACCCAGGCTTCAAGAAAAAGAAATAGAAGATAAATAAAACAGGAAAGTTTATTCCAACTTTGGGGGATTAAGGAATTTCAAGTCAAGAACAGTATAATTTTCTGTTTTCCTTAGCCAACTTGGTGTATGTGGATGGGGAAAATGGTGAAACGTTAATGGGGGAGTGAGATGACCTTAATATTTAGAAGTTGTGCCAAAATTTTCTTCACGAAATTATATTTTAAACTTGAGGTATTTTTGAGGAATATATGGGTGGGCGTGAAAATTACAAAGATGTGGAAAGTTGTAGGCAAATTCTATTTGATGTCTAAATAGATTAGTCATCTTTGACCTTTCTTGCTGTTATGGACTTGTGAATTATGATTGTGAATGTGTTAAACTTAGAAATTGTGTATATTTAAAATCTCTATATGATTCTGCAATATCACTGGGATCTTTATGGCTATGCATACATAATCTCAGATAATTTCAGTTATCATATGTTTTTTCCGGCTACTCTCATTTATTGTGACATTAATCTTTGACTTCTTTTTTTTTTCAACAAAATATTAATATTTGACTTAGCAAGCTATACCTCTTCTGTGTGCATGATATGGAAATACTGGTGAGCTATTTCCTTTAAATAATTCGCTCCAAGTACTGATACTTATACTATATAAGACATTACTCATTTTTGCCAGGCTTCTTTACTTTCTCTGCTGCCTGCACATCTGCTGAAGTTGACAGATGTTCCAAAACTTACTGCAAAGGCACTAGCTCCTCTTGTCAATTGGGTATGTGTTATATGTCATCATTGTAATCACCCTTTGATATACAAGTTTCATCCTTTTATTTCACCTTTTGCCACTGGATGCAGTTACACAGTCATTTCCGTGTTAGAGGTGCAAATGATACGGAGAAGCCATTTCATTCAGCTTTGGCATCAACTCTTGAGTCTCGGGAAGGGACCCCAGAAGAGGTATGTTTATACTTTAAGTGTTTCCTCCTTGTTTGCCTGTTCTGAGCATAGCTTTTTCTGTAACATTGCATGCTTTCTTTTGAAGTTTCTGTGTAATGGAATTAGGCTACCTTGACATCTGACATGTTTCCTCTACATCACATGCTTACTTCTCTGCCCCATCATATATTTGCATCTTCTTGCTTTAATTATGAACAGGGATGGGCATAATTTACTGAAAACCGAATTACCAAGCAGACCGGGAATTTTGGTAATTTGGTATCTGGTACGATATTCGGGAGTAAATTGAAAATTCTGGGAATCGGTTTTGGTACTCAGTTCTAGAAGTCAGTACTGCCAAATCCCGAAGTATTTTAATCCATAAGTTTTCCAATTATAGACATTGCCTTACTCTTATGTCGGATTATCTATTTAGCTCAAGTGGTGATATGAGGCCTTAATAAACTAAAGATTCACAGTCAGTTGACTTTGATCACATGGTAATTTTTTCTTGTTTGTGATTATAACTGATCAAGTTATCCCGCTCTTGACCTTGTGAACAATGTTCAAGAATTTTCACTTTCTATTTAGAAATTAGTCTCTAATTAAAGAGCCAGCTGAACAGTGATCGACAAGTTAAAATTTCAATGCTTCAGAGAGTTGAAATGCTAGTTGTTTTCAAGGTCACTGTCCTAGTCAAATCAGTTAGTAGCCTCATAACTATTGATTTCACCTTTCTATACTCTCTGAGTTCCTATTAAATATGGAAAATTATTGAGGGAAAAACAAGCTGTGGGCAGAAATATAATTCATGGACGGTGGTAGGAGTGATTCAGACTTCAACGCAGGACTAATTGGGTGTTTAAAAGAGGGGATATAAGAAGTGTGGTTAGTGTGATTGAAATAAATTAAAACTAAGTGCAGATGGGGTGGGGGAGTAGTAAAAAAGAGTTGTGGCCTTGTAAGGGTGAAGTCTATACGTAATTACCTGCTTACTATACCGGGATTTCCTGTACTGAAGTTTGATTTACTGCACTGGACTGAATTTTGAAAGTTCGGATTTTGGTATCTACTTTCAATTACCGATTACGAATTACCAGAACCGAACTTTGAAAATACCAAACAGAGTTATGAATGCTCTCTCCTAGATATTAATCAGATGGCTGGAGACTAGGTTGCATGCTTATCACGGCAGACATAAGCAGTCTTGTAGTCACAGGAGATGGTAATAGGCAATGATGGTTGCTGCTGAAGAAAATGGTTTAACTTATGCCTTTCTGCTAAAGTCACCAAATTTAGCTTTGCAATATCTTGTAATTCAGAGACAGTAATTCATGGAAAATCCACTTGTGGAAGTTCTCAGACAAGAAACTGAACAACCTACCTCTGTTTTTGTGTTTGTTGAATCAGATAGTTCTTAAGTTCGTTGTTTGCCTTATTGTCTTAAAAAAGAAAAGAAAAGAAAGAAACTATGGCCAGTTAGAGCTGGTGTAATATCACATGGTTAAGTGCTTAAACTTTGGAACCTACCTATTTAAAAGTAGAGTTAGAGGCTGTGCAGGCCTCTACATCTTGACAGAAGAAACAGTGTTTAGTATGTTGCCCATTTATCTTAGAATCAAGCCCTTTTCTTTTTTGTTATTACAGGTTGCTGCATTATCTGTGGCATTGTTTAGGGCTTTGAATCTTACCACCAGGTAAGTTGCCGTTTTTCCAAGTCAGTTGAATTATTTTGATGGCTTGTGTTCCCCAGTTCGTATTAAGTAAGTTCTGTTTCTAATTTTTCTGTTACATATTTAGTTAGTTGCTAGAGCTATTGCATCGTGATGTTAACACATTTCAACGAATTGACTATTGTTAGAGTAAGGAAGTGCATAAATATAACCTAGCTAAGTGCTGACAATTCAAATTCCCCCTGGCTTCAACGAATTGACTATTGTTAGAGTAAGGAAGTGCATAAATATAACCTAGCTAAGTGCTGACAATTCAAATTCCCCCTGGCTTTTTAGACTTTTGTGGAAGTCCCCTTCTGCAGACTTTTATTTTGGTAACAAGCGGCATGGTATAGGAGGTTAGGCGACAATCTTGCATTAAAACTTCCCTCTTGTACAGGTTCTTTACTGCATTCATTTCAAACATGGAAAAACCCATGGTGATATGCCAAAAGGACAATTTAAGCTGCTTATTTTTTCTATTCTCGATCTTGCAAGCTTTAAGAAAGCCCCAAAGATTGCAAGTTCTTAATCTCATGACAAATAACCTTCGACATATCTAAAGACATTCCTTGCAGGTTCGTATCGATCTTGGATGTGGCGTCCTTGAAGCCTGAAATTGAGAAACTATATCGCTCTGGTCAAGGCCCTAGTAGGGCTGGTAGCGGGATATTTAACTCTTCAACATTGATGGTTGCTGGACCAAAGTGTTCTTCTCTCTCTCCTACTAAATCTATGGCTGATGGCAAGCATAATGTTTCTGATAAGACTTCAACATCTGCTGGCCAAGCTAACAATGACAAATCTAGAGAAACTATTATAGATAAATCTAATAAAAGAATGTCACCATCAACATCAGATGCTCAGCGTGATTCTAATGATGCATGTATTATGAATAGAGAGCGGCCAAAGAGAAAAGGGGATCTTGAATTTGAGATGCAGTTGGAAATGGCTCTTTCTGTCACTGCAGTTGAAACTGCTAAGAACTCTATGGTCTCAGATGTGAAGGATGTACAAAGTACTTCATCAAATGTATCACCATTCAAAAAGAAGAAAATTAAAGCAGAAGAGTGTTCAACTTCCTCTCATGGAATATCAACTGCTCTTGGATCTAGGAAAGTAGGGGCACCTCTATACTGGGCAGAGGTCTACTGCAGTGGTGAGAACCTGACCGGGAAATGGGTGCATGTTGATGTTGTAAATGCAATCACTGATGGAGAGCAAAATGTGGAAGCTGCAGCGGCTGCATGCAAGTTGCCTTTAAGATATGTTGTTGCTTTTGCTGGAAATGGAGCTAAAGATGTGACACGCAGGTTTCCAGTTCTCGCTGCTTTGGTGTTCTGAATTTCATTGAGTGCTGTAGTTTCCCTTAAGTTTAGTTCTGTTAGTCATCGTTTTTATATATAATCTTAATCATTTTATCTGCAGCATGATACTCCTCTTTATGCATTCATATTTTATGGTTTGTCCATATTGGTTTACTCCTTGGTTTCATTAGTATATCATTACTTTTTTCATACCATCGTTGTTTCACACACAGAATCTTAAGACATCATGTCGTTCTCTTGTTATTTTTTCCTTGTCTTACCCCTTCCCTACATACATGAGATGCAAACCATGAGTTCTGGGTTTGTTTTAAACTTTTTTAACTTAATCATCATAGTCCTCATTCCATACCCCACTTGTGGGATCAAACTGAGTATGTTGTTCTTGAATCATTATAGTCCTCATCATTTTGTTTATGACCTAAAGTACTCTTATTATTATTATTACACTTTATTTTTACTTTGCTCTTAAAGCTCTTATAGACCCAGAGCACTTTTTAATGCTTTTCGCCTTTGATGACATTGGCTCAATTTCAGAAGCTTTTAAATTAATTGGAAGAGTATGTAAGAATGAGATTAACTGGTAGATGCTTCTGCCTAATGTATCTTTCAATTTTCTTGTCAGGTACTGTACAAAGTGGTACAAGATAGCATCTGAACGAGTGAACTCAATTTGGTGGGATGCAGTATTGGCACCATTAAAGGGATTGGAGTCGGCTGCCACCAGTGATGTAGTTCATTTTGCACAAGGAGGTAATGATTGTCTGCTGGATATGTGTGAATATAGTGATAGAGAACATATGCAAAATTCTTTACACGGAATTCTTTTACAGCAACGAGGAGCTCTCTCGAAGATATGGAGTTGGAAACTAGGGAACTGACTGAACCTCTTCCAACAAATCAACAGGTATAAACAAACCCAAGTATTTACTAAAATGAGACTACGTTGTATCAGCAGATTTGTTTTGAACTAATTTTTTCTGCAGGCTTACAGAAGCCATCACCTATACATAATTGAAAGGTGGCTTAACAAAAACCAGATACTCTACCCCAAAGGACCTGTATTAGGTTTTTGTTCTGGTCATCCAGTATACCCACGATCCTGTGTACGAACACTCCAAAGAAAAGAAAGATGGCTTCGCGAGGGGCTCCAAGTGAAAGCTAACGAGATACCCGCAAAGGTTTTTATCTACACAAATCTTTTGTGTGTCTGCATTATAATTTCTGGTTGTGCACAACTCCAGAAGTACCATAATCTGCTGGTTTATGCTCAGGTTCTGAAGCGTTCTGGAAAGCAGAACAAAGGACAGGATGTTGAAGATGACGATTATGGCGAGGAGGATTGTGGAGGAACTGTCGCCCTCTATGGACAGTGGCAAACTGAACCGCTGTTTCTTCCTCCTGCAGTAAATGGCCTTGTTCCTAAGGTGAAGCCTTCTAAGTGATACACATGTTGAGAAAGTTGAGATTTATTTGGGATTTGAATTTTATGCTTAATTATAATCTATGACAAAATAAGATCAAAATTTGTTTGGAACCATGCTTAGACTATTTTCCGCTTTTCCCATCCGAAAATCTCCATCTGCTCTTAGTGGGTGCATGCTAGAATCATATGATACCTTGATTATTCAAAAGATTGTCTATTTTCCCTTTGCATCTTCATCTTTCCAAAAGCCCAGATCTGCATCAGTCCTATTTTGGGTTCAGAGTCTCTTCAGTAAGGGTCCCTTTTATTCTTTCACAACATTATGTTAAGCTCTGGATTTCTTTTGACAGATCCATAGCGTGTAAACCTTGTTATGTCATTTAGTTTATGCATCTTTCATATAGCTAATTCTCATATCTCTGTATTTCCTCCTGTTTAAGAATATTTTGTTCTGCCATTGTTTGAGTCAGGACAGATTTAATGTCTGCCGCGATTTCCATGATCTTGAGTCTATGCTACTGGTAGTTCCATCATCATCATTCCCTTTTCCTTCTGATTTCTCTCTCAACTAAGATAGTTTCTTTTTCCCTTTACTTCTTGACCTTGTAAACATGATGAAAGACAACTTAGGATTTTGGGGATTAAACACTTAAATGACATGGATAGTAATTGTGCCCATATAAGAAAATAGATTTTGAAAACTTTCAATATTTTATGTATAATTAGAGGCAATTTGTTAACATCCTTTAGGTGTTCTTAATTAGTCCAATTGTTAATTTGCTATTCAATACT
>JBCEWC010020502.1:0-10901 GCA_038996855.1 Solanum aculeatissimum
CTTCCCCAAATTCTACAAGCTAGCTTCAATGGAGGTCAAGAGAGCCTTAAGATTTCAAGAGAGAGTGTAGGGGAGTTATAATGGATGAAATAGGGTTTGGGGGATGATTAAGGGGCTTAGGATTACTTTAAGGGACTAAAAGGGGGCTTAGGGAAATGTTAAATCACGAAAATGCCATTAATAAACTGGAACTATTCACTGCGCACAGCACCCAAACAGAAGCTACAGTGCCGTCAAATGGTCACACGGACCGTTCAGGTGACCGTCAAGTTTTACTTAGCCAAAGTTTCTATGAAACGCTCGTAGGACATTCTGTTACATTTAACAACCCACCAAATGGTCCGTTCAACTTGTGATGGGCCGTGTAACCTACCATCAAACCATACTTAGACTCAAAACCATCAGCCTTGGCTTGGCCAAGCTACAGCCTCACTCCACGAGGCAGTACACGGGCCGTTTGGTGTCAAATGGTCCGTTCAAGCTTCCGTTGGTTAGGACTTGGCTTAGGGGTGGTCCCAGGCCACCCCAAGCTTACTGGAACATCACACAAGGCACTAGACGGACCGTACAAATTTTAACGGTCCGTGCAAATGTTCTTGGCCATTTTTCTGAGCCTATCTCCAATGGCTTCTGAATTTTAGACAGTCTCACTGTTTAGGCCATATCTCCCTCATCCGATATCCAAATAGTGTGAAACCACTTCTGTTGCAAAGATAACTCAAAGAGTTGCAATTTGATATGTGGTAGCTCACGTGGTTCATCCCACATAAACAGTTATGAATATTTGAATTTGACTGTCAAAATTGTCCCTCTAGGCCACTTTCTAGCCCAATTTACATTTGGCTACTTAAACTCA
Organism: Solanum aculeatissimum; assembly: GCA_038996855.1. Lineage (NCBI taxonomy): Eukaryota > Viridiplantae > Streptophyta > Magnoliopsida > Solanales > Solanaceae > Solanum > Solanum aculeatissimum. The sequence continues at coordinate 857 of JBCEWC010020502.1, forward strand.
ACCCGTGGCCACCAAAACTCATACATCGCTTTTAGTAAATCATATAATGCCAACCATAAGTAGATTTCAAAAAATTTCGAGTTGTTACATTTATATACTTGACCCCTACAAGTAAGTGTATACCTTATATTATAGGGTAAAACATCTCACAAACTTGACCCCTACAAGTAACTGTATACCTTATATTATAAGGTAAAACATCTCACAAACTTGACCCCTTCTAGTGGGCCTTACTTTACAAATGAGGGTAGGACATGTAATATACTTGTCATGACCCGGATAGGGGGCCTAGATGTGACATGGCGAAGGAGAGCCCGAAAGTCCTCAATTAAGCATCATAGCATCATTACACATATCATCGGTTCAGAAGCGTGGAAGCTAAACACATAACACATAAACTCTAAGGGATTTTGGACTTGGGACTCAAGCTATGGAGATGTTATCGAGAATGGGACAAACATGAATTCACATAACTCATAGCAATTATCTCTAAGGGAACAGGTAAGGGGAATTCAAGCTAGGGGGCACACCGGGGTTATGGGACTTTCCACATAAGCATATAGCCAATCACAATCCCCAACATTCATATCATAAGCATAATAAGGGACCATTCTCATAATCAAGGCTAAATAGCATAATATTACATGACCATAATATTTAACATAACAAGTCAACGTACAAGAGTTTAGGTTTATCCAACAAGCCTCTACATAGATCAAGTGGGGCCTAGACATAGTTTAAGGCTCACCCTCAATTCAAAAGTAAAGTAAATAACGTAAAGAATACTAGGTAGATAGAATGTGGCTATTGCCCTTGAACAAAAGGGCTCACCACTAGCAAAGTCTTCACAAAATGATCAAGCGTCATCCGGTAGAATGTAGATATTGTCTTCGATCCCTACATGGTTAGAACATGTAGACAAGGAATATGGGTTAGCACAATTAAGCACTAAGTATATGGGCATGCAATGCATATGACAATATAGTTTGACCAAGCAACATGACAAGGGGACAAGTGATACGAAAGGAGTGTACGTAGCCAAAGAGTAATATAACAAGATGTTATTCCATGATACATGAGATGCAATCCTATGATCAATATATAGCGGGGATGTAACCTCAACCGACAACATGGAAAGACCTAAGCGAACCACTACCCAGATCCGAACTACTTGCCAAGTAGTACCCTAGTCACCCTTGAAACAAGGGGAAACATTACATGTCAATCCCTATCTAGGGAGATAACCCATGGTGGCACATGGTTTGAAGGAAAGGAGTATGGACCCTTGTCTATAGTCCACCCCGACTCCAATCCCTCAGTACTAAGTCTCATCCCACGGGAATACATATATATACATGCAACATCAAATCGGAAGACTTACATTCTTTTCAAATCATGCATCATTTTTCAAAACCAAACCATTGTCCAAAATCATGTTCATGCTTAGGCCAAAGGTCATCAAGAGTTTCCAAAATCAGTTTCATGATCATTCCATGTCAATGCAATAAGAGTATCCCATCTACCTAGCTTATCATATCAAGCTTTCAAAACATGTAACCCAAGTATGCTCAAAGAGTCATGGCAAGAGACTATGTGATCACAAGCCTTACATATCTAATCATGTCAAGAGTTTCAACATATCAATAATCCATGCATATTCCATGAATGAGGAATAAGAACATGGGTAATGGAATTCAAGCTTAATTTAAAAAGTTGAGAGTTAATTCATCATAAATCACGAGAAAATCCATAATTAAAGCATAATGCAAGTTACTCATGCATAGGTAAATCATAAATGGACATGCAATTTAATTCTTCAAGAGTTTCCATGAACATTCATAAAATTCAAGCTTAGAACATGATTAAATTACCTAAAATCTACAGCAGATAAACCCAATCAACTAACTACTTCAAAATTGAAAGAACCCATAACTTAAAGAAATCTTAAAATCAAAAATTAAAGGGTAGGTTTCTTGGGTCTTCAAGGATGGAAGAAAATCCTTGAATCAAATCCCACATACCTTACAATAACCAAAGGAATTGAAGATTCAAGCAATCAAAGGTTGTCTTCCCCAAATTTCTTCAAGCTTCAACAATGGAGGTCAAGAGAAATTAGGATTTTTCAAAGTGTAATGAGGAGGCTTAGAATGGATGAAAAGGGGCTAGGGTTAGGTTAAGGGGGTTTACGGGACCTTAGGATGCCTAAAAGGGGCCTAAGGATTAATTAAATCATGAAAATACCATTAATGAAATGGACATTTAACTGTCACACAGTGCCAAACGGTGGAGCTACAGTGGTCGTCTACTAGCTCACTGTCCGTACAAGTGGCCGTGAGCTAACACTTAGAATTTTCCTCGGCTCAAACTTTTGGGGGACTTTCTAGACCACTTGACGAGGAGTTTCACGGGCCATGTAGCTTCCTACAGACCATGTACTGGTCCGTGGAACCACACTTGGTCCAAGAATCAACCCCACACCACGTCCAGCTCACTGCCCCACTTGACGGCCACCCACACGGACCGTTTGAGGTCTCACGGGCCATGGGGTGGTCTATGAGCCATGACTTGGTTCATAGGATGGGTATTGGCCCTCCTGACCTCATTAGACCATGGCACGGACCCCCACACGGTCTGTGTTCCTTGCCTTGGGCCATTTTCAGGGCCTATTCCCAATGTCTTTCGAATTCCAGGCAGTCCCACTATTTTGGCCATAACTTCCTCATAGGAACTACAAATCGAGTGAATCCAGTTGCATTGCGAAGCTAACTCAAAGAGATTCAATTTGATATGCAGTATCCCACATATTTCAACCCTCATCAAAAGTAATGTTACCTCAAAGCTCACTATCCAAACGGACTCTCTAGGCCACCAAATGATTTATTTTTCATTCGGCCACTTAAACTCCACCTGTTGCCACCAAAACTCAACCATGACCAGAATAACATCATACAAGACCAAACGCAAGCAGGTTTTGAAAAACTTTTGGTCGTTACAATACTTGACCTCTTCTAGTGAGCATTAGTTTGTGCATGAGGGTAAAACAGTTATCATACTTGACCCCTTCATGTAAATAATATTCATTCACAAGAGGGTGGAATATAGAATTAGGGCTCAACATCTTACATACAAATCATAGAAACCATTCATGAGTTCAATATATGCTTATGATCCCGCAATTTATCATACCATGCTTGTTTTGCATATCATGCAATAATGTTTCATCAACATAAAAATCTTTGTGATGTTTATTTAGTCAAAGATGGTGGGTATATTCGCATATACTTAAAATCATGCAATTCAAGAGTATGTCTTGGGTAAAGTCAAATCAATTCATTTGGAAGTTACTCAAAATCAATCCACCAACTTTGTAGTAGGCCCCCTAAATTAGGTATCATGAAATAAATATTAAAATTCACAATCTTTCGTAGTTTACTTAGTTCACATCGTGTATAGCTTTAATAGGTATAAATCAACGCATAGAGTAAATCTTCAATAGATATTTATGCTTAAAACCCAATACTTGAAGAATCCAAACTCAATTCATGTGTATAATGCATAATAAAGTTTACCCATAAGGTATTTAATCTTAAAATCATGAAATTTAAGAAGAGGAGAAGCGTTGGCCTCGTGGGTTTAAGAATTCCCATGAATGAAACCCACATGCATTTTACTTAGGAATTTCTTGAACAAAACTTGAGGAGGACTTGAGGGCTTCACTTGAGTTCTTGTAATAAAAAGTGAGTCTTGAGAAATCTTAAATTTAGATGAGGGAATTTGGAGGGTTTTGGAGGGTTTTGGAGAGTTTAGAGTGTTCTAGGGCTTGGAAATAGCTTAAAAAATGTGAGTCTCCCGTATATATAGGTATTGGGTTATTACCATAATACCCTTAAATTTTGAAACTTTTTGAACTAGAGCGCGATAGGTCCACGATGCGGACTTGTCGCAGAGTAGTTCATTTCCGTCCAAAATTCAATCTTTCTTCCTTTCTTTCGCCCCAGAATGATTTTAGACCATTTTACACTACTAGTCGGCAGGTATACGATGTGGACTTGCCATGCACCTTTCTGGTTAAGTCCGAATCACTTGAAAAATTATTTTTCTCTATGGGTCATCCAAAAATTAAAGACCATTTTTTCCTACACGATTTTGCCCCTTGAAACTGAATATGAAGTCAAATTTATGAAATCATGCATGAATTTTGAGATATTAAAAAATACACTATAGGGCACTTTTCCAAGATGCGTGTGAGGTGTTACAATATCTCCCCCTTGGGAATATTCTTCCTCGAATGTAAAAGAAACGTATGTAAGAGGAGTGATCATATAACTTTCAGCCCAACATGAACGCAACCAATGCACTTAACATCTTTCTCAAGAGTTTTAAACATATACATTAAACAAAATCACCAAAACTTGTTATCGTGAACATGCATGCATACAAAAATGATATAAGGGCTAAAGCTTAAGACTTGACATCATAGATAGGATTTAGTTTGTTTACCTTAGGCTTGAATAAAGTGGAAGAGGTATGGATATTGTTTCTTCATGTCCGCTTCAGCTTCCCAAGTGGCACTTTTTACTTGTTGATTCTTCCAAAGAACTTTGATGGAAGCCACATCTTTATTTATCAACCTCTTCACTTGCCTATCTAATATTTCTACCGAAACATCGTCATAAGTGAAGTTATCTTCCCCAACACCCACAACATCCAAAGGCACTATAGAAATTGGGTTACCTACACACTTCCTCAACATGGATACATGTAAGACCGGATAAACCATGCTCATTTCCATAGGCAACTCCAATTCATAGGAAACCTTACCAACCCTCCTAAAAATCATATAAGGCCCTAACAACCTTGGGCTCAATTTTTCCTTCTTACAAAACTAGACCACACCCTTCATGGGTGAGACCTTAAAATAAATTCAATCCTCAACATTAAACTCAAGTTCTCTCCCTCGCACATTAGAGTAGGACTTTTGCCTACTTTGAACCATCTTCAATCTTTCACAAATCAACCTCACCTTCTCCAAATCTTCCATAATCAAATACGTACCCAACAAAGTCATTTCCTCAACATCAAACCACCCAATCAGTGATCTATAACATTTACCATAAAGATCTTCAAAGGAAGCCATTCCAATGCTAGAGCGATAGCTATTGTTGTAAGCAAACTCAATAGGTAGAAGATGCTCATCCCAACTAGCCTTAAACTCCTAAATGCAAGCCCTAAAAATATCCTAAAGAGTTTGAATGGTCCTCTCGGCTTGACCATCCATTTGAGGATGAAAGGACGTGCTAAGCATAACCTTTGTACCAAGACCCTTTTTGAAGGATCTCCAAAAATGGTAAGTGAATTGAGCACTACAACCCGAAATAATAGACAATGGTACACCATGCAATTTAACCAACTAATAAATGTATAACTTTGCATAATCTTTGTCAGTATAAGTTGTTTTAACTAGTAGAAAGTAAGCTGATTTTATTATTCTATCAATAATAACCCAAATAGAATCAAAGTGTTTTCCAGTAATTGGCAACCCAATCATAAAATCCATATTGATATCTACCCACTTCCAAGTAGGAATCTCTATGTCTTAGGCTTGGCCACCCGTCCTTTGGTGTTCAGCTTTGACTTTTTGGCGAATGTGGCAACCGGCTACAAACTTGGCAATATCTCTTTTCATATCACCCCACAAATACACTTCCAGCAAATCTCTATACATTTTCGTAGATATGGGGTGAATAGAGTGGTATGAATTATATTCCTCTTTGAAAATTATGCCCCTCAGTTCACCATATTAGGCACACACAACCCACCTTGGTTCGAAGGAAACCATCTCCCCCTTGGGAGAAAACCTCCACCCTACCATTCTTCACGAACTCTTTTAATTCTGACAAAGTAGTGTCAAAGTCTTGTTTGGATTCGACCTCCTCAATCAAGGAAGATTTGGAACCATCAACAACCACCATGCCTCTATTTTCATCTTCACCTAACCACACACCCAACCTAGCTAACCGGTGAACTTCTTTTGCTAAATCCTTTTTACCATCATCAACATAAGCTATTGTAGCAACCTAAAAATTTTAAAAACTTTATTGATGTGTAGTTCACTGATTATAATCTTTGTTAATGTGATTTATGGTTGTTATGTGATCCACTCATTAATCCATGGGTAAAGGAGTCTCATTGGTTAAGTTTTTCATGAGACTGTTGGAAGGGTCAACTTTATTAGGTCATATATATTAGAACAAGAAAACATAGGTGGTCTATGATATATCAAATTGAAGCTCTTTGATTTAGCTTTCCATATCACTTTGTTTCACTTGATTCAGAGTTTTGGTGAAAAAGTTATGACCTTTTTAGTAATGTTGCTTGCACAGGGATTCAATTTGGAAATTGGCTAAGGCAATGCTCAGGGGACCCTATACGGGCCGTGAAGCCTTAAACAGTCTGTGTAGGGGTCTTGTGGTCCTCAACATGGGTTGTGTTCAGGTGTTTCGTGATGTACCTAACCCGTGGAATGATTTTAAGTAAAAGGTTAGCATTCTGAAACTTGCTTCATCGAAATAGAAGCCCAAACGACTTGTGTGACTTGGGACGGTTCATGTAGCCTTCAAGTGGTGTTTTCCATGTTGGAATGTTGGCCAAGGAAAGAACCACGGACCAGTACACGGTCCATGTACCTCCTCACAGGCCATGAGGCCCTTCGTATAGGGGTAAGAGTGAAAATTGTCTATGTATGGAATTACCGTCTCAGACCTTTGTCAATAAAGATTTTTTTAAGTGTTGCTCCACGGACGAGTACACGACCCATGCACCTTTACACAGTCCATAAAGTGGGTCTTAAAATGACCCCTTGAAGTCTTTTTAGGCTCACTTCATTTATGGCTTATTTGTAATTTAGGTGATTTCCTAAGGTCGCACATCTGATTTAGACTATACTCCTCCATTCCTATTCAAATTCATTTCAAACACATAGGATATTCAAACTCTCTCCTCTAAAGCTCTCTTCCAAGTGTGGGTTGAAGGATTCAAGTTGGAATTCAAAGAGGTCTTCTTCTTCAATCATTTTTCTCTCTAAATCTTCTAGTTAATCAAGGTATGTGGGATTCATTCATGGTCCTCTTTCAACCATGAAGACCCCAAAAATCTTTTTCACTTGATTTTATGAAATTTAAGCTTACTTTAAATATGGAACTTTAAATGTATTGTTGATTTGATTAAATTAAAGTATGGATTGTACTTATTTGATGGTTTTAAAGTGATATAAGTTCAATTATCATGATTTGAATTGAGATTATGAATATTCAATTGTGCATGTCCCTTTAAGTCTTCAATTCAAGCATGGGTAGTATGAATTATGTTTTAATTGTGGATTTCACTATGATTTAAGAATAAATCTTACTATGTTGATTTAAATGTTAATCTATATTTCCCCATATTTTTCTATCATCATTCATTGCATTTGCATTCACGAGCATAGATTTTATGAAGCTTATGATGTGGGCTAAGTCCCAAAGATATTTATGACTATGTTTCAAGTAAAGAATGGGTATGATAAGGTTGTGATCATACTATGTCTATGATATGGCTCTTTTAGCAAATGATGTGTGTTTACACCATATATATATGTTTAAAGAAGCATAGAATTGAGGTTGGCGGCAGGGTGTCCTATATCCAAAGGCCCATACTCTTTCCTCATAGCTATGTAAAGAATGGAGCTATTCCTATGCATGAAAGTGTGTCATGAAGAATGATTTGACTTTTTAGTCACGTATACATGAAAGTAAAGTAAGTTATTTTGTCTTTAAGCCCAATTATGGATGGTTATAATTTCAAAGTACTTATTCTATTTTCAAAAGTGTGAATATATATACATATTCTTATGGGATGATGGCTTAGCACCGAGGGATGAGAGGCAGGGTGGACTATCTCCAAAGGTGCATACTCCTTTCTATCAAACTATGTGCCAAACATAGGTTCATGTTTATGCCTTATATGAGATGATTATGTTAAGAATGGATCTAACTTTGGCAAGTAGGTCACCTCTTTATCCATTGTGTAGTAGATGACAGAGTTACAAGTTATATCTCACTTGGTCTTATGTAGGTTGAGGTCCTATCCCCTTTATGTTCATATGACTAAGCATTAATATATCATAGATTTTATGGCATATTGATATTGTATCCTTTTTTATATTCTTCTTTCTATATATGTGCCCTTGTCATCTAACATTGGTTTATAGGTTGTTCATGCCATATGCATTCTATGCCCACATACATAGTACATTCAAATGTACTAACACATGCTCTTTTTCCTACATGATCTAACCATGTAGGGAGCGGGGACTACATTTATCCACCTCTTCATGGTTAACTTGGATCTTTGAGTATCACTAGTGGTGAGTCCTATGTTCCAATGACAATACCCACCATCTATCTAGCTCTTATATTATGTTGTTTATGTCTTTTACTTTGAGGGTGACCCTAGGATGTGTCTTATCCCCCATCCTACTCTAGACTAGAGACATTGTTTGACACTATGGAGTTCTCCGTACAACTATGTTATGTGTATACTTGAGATGCTATGGTTATGTATTATGCATGGATGAGATGATTATGGTTATGCTATTATGACCTGATTAATGAAAATGTGCTTATGTGAAAAGTCCCAAGTCCCTTCTTATCCCCATAGCATGAGTCATACTTACCCACCATATAGATCTTATTTGCTAATTGATTTGTGATACGTGCAAATCGCTTCTCTAATGACATCTCCATAGCTTGAGTCCAAAATCCTATAATCCCTTAGAATTGTGTGTTAATTATATAAAAATACGCGCTTTCGAACCAAGGATGTGTAAAATGATGCTAAGAGTCTTGTTTGAGGACTCTCAAGTCCTTATTCGCCCTATCACACCTAGGCCCTACTCTCGGGTCGTGAAAACTATACTCTCCAGGGACACTCTACTAAGGGCATCGACCACAATATTAGCTTTGTCGGGATGGTAATGTATACTCATATCGTAATCCTTGAGGAGTTCCATCAACCTTTTTTGCCTCAAATTAAGTTCCTTTTGTGTGAACACATATTGGAGACTCTTATGGTCAGTGAAAACATCCATATGTACCCCATATAAGTAATGATACAATATTTTCAATGACAATACCACGACCGCTAATTTGAGATCATGGGTCGGATGATTATGCTCATGCACCTTTAGTTTCCTAGAATCATAGGCTATGACTTTGCCATTTTGTATTAACACACGACCTAAACCAACCCTTGAAGCATCATAATAAATCACAAAACATTCTAACCCTTATGGTAGAGCAAATATATGAGCTGAGGTAAGCTCGTCTTTCAATGTTTGAAAAATATTTTCATATTTATCGGTCCTATCATGCCTCCAACTCTACAAAGACGAATAGGCACTCGGTGCCCTCTAGGCTCGAGAGGACCAACATATAACCTGTGCTTATTATCAAACGTGTATGACAACTCTACTAAGATAGAAGATCAAAATAAGTAGAACCAACTTACATACAGGACTTGGACGTTGAGTCCACAACTATTTAGAGATAAGATATAACCGAACTATATACAATAAGTCTACAAAGCCTCTACAAGATAGAAAACCTTAACATAGGTTGGGACAGGCCCCGCCTTACATCAAACTATTATACATAAACTGCAGACTCAGTAAAGCCCCGGATCAACTTGGAGCTCACCAAAAGCAGTTGAGTATCAGATGCGCCTATATTGGAGGTCTACTAGCTGGAGTACTTGTACCTGTAGCATGAATTGCAGCATCCCCCATGAGGGATGTCAGTACGAAATAATGTACTGAATATGTAGGGCAATAGCACATGGAAAATTAAAACTCAAATGAAGTTCAGTAGCAACATATAAATTCATAGATCATAATAAAAGACCACCTTCGCTATACTTGGGGAAGTGTGTATGTTACATTCTTTATTTTCAATGCTTTATAATTCCTTTAGGTATGCAATATAAATGACCAGTTGATCAGTGGTAAAAG
>JBCEWC010020503.1:0-10900 GCA_038996855.1 Solanum aculeatissimum
ACTATTATTTGGTTTCCTTTAATAGTTAGGAATTATACTTGGAAACCAAATCAGTTTTTTCCTTATAAGTGTAAGGGCTTTACCCTATAAATATAAGGGTTTCCTTCATTGTAAATTACATCTGAACATCTGAATACAACTGAATATTATTGAAGAGTAATAAGAAATCTTCTCTCTACTTTTTCTTCTTTTACTTTATAATTTCATAACAATTGTAACAATATTTTTTGACTGCAAGATGATAGACAGGAAAGCTGTTATTACCAAGTTCAAGAGTTGCAGGTTATAATTCATGATCTCCTTGTCGAAGGTATAATTTTACGTAATACTTGATTTGAACATATTTAGTTTGTTCTTAATATTTACATAATCTTTAATGTAAAATTGATTGTGAATAATATTTTTCAAATGGCTGCTATAATTGAGAAGTTACCCCCCATTTTGGAAGGATTTCAAGAACTACTTAAAGCATAAATGCAAGGAGATGACTATTGAAGGTCTCATAGTAATATTGGGAATTGAAGATGACAACAAGGCGACAGAAAATAGGTCACAAATAAATTCAACAATAACAAAGGTGAATATTGTTGAAGAAGGGTCAAATGTCAAAAAGAAAAAGAAGTTGTCGGAATCAAAAGGCTATTCACCTAAAAAGAAGTTTAAAGGTAATTATCACAACTATAAAAAAGTAGGATATAAAGTTGTGGATTGTCGTTCTTCAAAGAAGTAAAAGAAAAAGAATCAAGCAAATACAATTGAAAAGAATGAGAAAGTGGAGAACCTATGTGCCATGTTGACTTAATACAATTTAATAGGAAATTCTAAAGAGTGATGATTTGATTCTGGAATCAATTCATATATTTGTGCAATTAAAGAAACATTTGCAACACATGTTTATGCTACACCTGATGAGATCATTTACATGAGTAATTTTACTACAACAAAAGTTGAAGGTCATGAAAAAGTATGTCTAAAGATGACATCTGATAAGGTGGTGACTCTGAATAAAGTTTTTCATATATCAAAAATAAGAACTTGATTTCTACTGGTATCTTAATAAAAATGTATTTAAATGTGTTCTTGTCTCAGACAAAGTTATAATTAATAAAAATGAGATGTATGTAGGAAAAACTATCTTACTGAGAGCCTTTTTCAAACTGAATGTAATGATTGTCGAAAGTAATAAAATTCAAGATTTTTCTTACTTACTTGAGTCAAATGATGTATAGCATCGCATTTAAGACATGTCAATTATAAAACCTTACGAAAAATGAGTAATTTGAATCTATTGCCAAAGTTTGAAAACAAACAACCAAAGTGTCAAGTATGTGTTGAATCTATGTATATTAAGCATCCTTATAAATCAATTGAAAGAAATTCAAATCTCTTGTACTTAATTCACACAGATATTTGTGACATGAAGTCAATATCATCTTGCAGTGGAAAAAATATTTCATAATTTTTATTGATGATTGTACGCAATATTGCTATATTTTATTTACTTAGTATTAAAGATGAAGCAATCGAAACATTCAAACAGTACAAAAGTGAAGTTGAAACACAACTTAACAAAAAGATCAACATGATAAGGAGTGATAGGGGCGGCGAATATGAATCACCTTTTGAGAAAAAATGTTTGAAATATGACATTATTCATCAAACAATAACCCTTTACTGACCACCATTAAATGAAATTGCGAAAAAAAAAATAGAACACTTAAGGAGATGATGAATTCCATGTTGATTAGTTCTGATTTACCCCAGTACTTGTTGGAGGAAGCTATTCTTACGACTAGTCAAATATTCAATTGAGTTCCTATAGTAAACACACAATATATTCCGTATGAAAATTAAAAAGAAAGAAAGTCAAACCTTGAATATGTGAAAGTGTAGGGGTGTTTGGCTAAGGTTTATCTAAACCTAAAAAGAAAAAAATAGAACCAAAGACAATTGATTGTGTGTTCATAGGATATACTACGAATAGTAAATCATATCAATTTATGGTTCATAAATTAGAAAATCCTGATATTCATATTAATATGATAATTGAATCAGATAATGTTGAATTCTTTGAAACTATATACCCGCATAAGAGAGAAAGTGAATCATCTAATGAAGGAACTAAATGATCTCGAGAAGAAACAAAAGAAAGTGATCATAACGAGGAAAATTCAAGACGCAACAAACGTCAAATGACCTCTACTTGTTTTGGACCATAATTTATAGCATTAGAAAATGAGTCTCGAACTTTTAAAGAGGCTATAACTTCTTCAGAAGCACAATATTGAAAAGAGACAGACAATACTGAGATAGAATCCATAATAAATAATCATACATGAAAATTGATTGATCTTCCTATTAGAAATAAACCCTTAGGGTCAAAATGAATTTTCAAAAGGAAAATGAAAGATGATGGTACTCTTGATAAATATAAAGCGAGGTTTGTTGTTAAAGAATTTAGACAATGTGAAGGTCTTAATTACTTTGATATGTACTCACCGATAATTAGAATTATATCAATTTGAGTGTTAATAACATTAGTCGTGGTGTACGGTATGAAAATTTATCAAATGAATATCAAATAACCTTCTTAAATGGAGATTTTTGGATGAAGAAATCTATATAAAACAACCAAAAGGATTCATAGTTCCTGAAAAAAAAGGTATGTAGACTCGTTAAGTCATTGTATGGTCTAAAACAAGCACCCAAACAATGACATACAAATTTGACTATACAATATTGTCAAATGATTTCAAAATTAATAAGTGTGACAAATATGTTTACATTAAGAATACTCAAAATAAAGTTGTTATTGTTTGTTTGTATGTGAATGCTATGTTAATAATGAGTAACATTACTAACATAAATGCTACTAAGCATATACTTGCTTGTAAGTTTGATATAAAAGACATAAGAGTTGTCGACTTGATATTAGAAACTAAGATTCACAAAATTCCTCAAAATATAGCATTGTCTCAATCTCATTATATTCGAATGGTACTTGAAAAAATCAAGTACTTAAACTATAAAAGTGCAAAAATACCAATTGATCTAAATCTTGATCTTGATAAGAACAAAGGTGAAAGTCGGTCTCAATTGGATTATGCTAGAGTGTTGGGAAAGTTGATGTAAATCATGAACTGTACGCGATCAGACATTGTTTGTGCTTTAAGTAACTTGAGCCAATACACAAGTAATCCCAACCAAAATCATTGGATGATAATGAAACGAGTTTTGAGATATTTAGAACACACTCAAAACTTTTTTTTGCATTACAACAAGTATCCAACAATTGTTGAACAATATAGTGATACAAACTGGATTACTAGATCAACCGAAACTAAGTCCACAAGTGAATACATTTTCATTATTAGTGGAGGAGCAATATCTTGAAAATCATCTAAACAAACATGTATAACTCACTTTACAATGAAGGCTGAGTTCATAGCCTTAAATGGCTCTGAAATATCTTAGAAGATATTCCATTTTTTCCAAATCAATGCTTCCTATATACATACATTGTGATAGTCAAGTCGCTTTAGGAAGAGCTGGGAGCGTATGTATACGGTAAGTCTCGTCACATACAATGAAGACATAATATTGTTAGGCAACTACTCTCTAGTGAAATTGTTACAATTGACTATGTAAAGTCAAAGGATAATGTGTTGGATCCACTTATAAAAGGCCTAACGAGAGAAGGATTTAAGAGATCATCAAAGAGAATAGGACTATGGCCGAGGATAAATCATTGTGGCGGTAACTCTACCTAGAAGACAGGAGATCCCAAGATCTATGTTCAAGGAGATCAAACAAAGTCATTGATGATGATTCAACATTGTCAAAAATATTATAAGGTCCATTCTCATGATGAGACAATGTTTAGTAACAAGGATAAAGCAATAACAACTTTTAATGGTTTCTAAATTTGACACAAAGTATATCAAATAGTGTATCTACAGTATAACACATTCAGAAATCACTTATTTAAGTGTGAAGTGTAAGTCGCTTCAAGGAGAATTTGATAAGACCAGTTCTTTACGCATTTATGAACCAGAAAGTGTTCATGGATGACACATACAAGACAATGAGAACCAAAGTAAATTAAATGGTTAATTGTGTGACTTATATTGTCTAGATATACACCAAAGCTCGATGGTTCAAAGATACAAAATCTATCGATTGACAGAGTATATCTGATATATGTTCACTATGAAAAGTTTAAAAAGAAACCTACTTATTATCCAGCTACAATGAATCCTTAATAACAAATCACATAATTTTCATGCATATGTTTAAGTAAGGTGTAAATTGGAAAATGAGGGGGAACCAAGTAAAGGAAAAATGAAGAGTCATTTCTCCCTCATTGGTAGAATAGAGAAAAAGTTTTGTTCTTATATTAGGAACACTTCCTTTAGCTCTTAACGGGTCAAGTAGAGGGGACCCCCTCGCGTCTTCACCATCGTCACTCGCTCGGCTTGACTACGGCTTCGGCTTCGACAAATGATGTGATTGATTGATAAATTTTTTAGACGAAATTTATTTAAGCAATTTTATTAGATTTAGTGAATTATTAATAAATAAATTTAATTTGCGAAATTAGTTTAACCAATATGTTTGGAAAGGACTTGTTCCTTCTGAACATATATTTTCTTTTCCCATAAGATGTCATACCTGTTCTGAACGGATGAAACTGTTTTGAACAGGTGAGTTTGCACCCATTTTGACATTAATTTTTCTTCCATATTTTGCATATATTTTCTCAAAAAAAACAAATCAAGAAGAGTCTCTGTGTGATTTCGTTGTTATTCTTGAGTTCGCCGGATTTATTGAAGTTCGAGGTACCGTTACTTCTTTAATGCTTATCCATTTTATTTTGAGAGAAAATAATCAATAACCTTGAGTATAGTGAGAGAATTAAATTCTTTAATGACACACGATGAATTCTATGAACTTGATATTTTACTATTTATGTGCTTTTGTTTGATTACAGGAATTAACAATAATTACAATTTAACTTTTAAAAAAATTAATCAGATTTTGTGATGTTTGTATCAAGAAGTATGAAATTGTTACATGGGGTAAATTCTATGCCTAAATAAATCTAAAATTTTATTTTCACTTTCATTAGTTTTCTTTATCAAATTTTACCTTGAATATTTTTTATTTTTATAAAAATGACATCATTTAAATTGTATTTCACATTAATCATACTTCACATTTTTTTAAAAAGTGTGTTCAAATAATTAAATATTATTTATAAAAATTATAATTAAATATAACTCCAATTTCAATCTAAATAAAGTGAACAAATATTTGCTATAGTATGTAGTAGCAGCTTATGTATGAAATTTAATGCGATTGTCTATTTTAAAATATTATTTATACGAGCAGACTTAATTATATACTTTATATAAATTAGTTAAATTGAATTATTTTGCTTATTTGTAGAAATTAAAAAAAATAGAAACCATACTTCTTTTAAAAAAATACATTCAAATTATAAATAATTTTTAAACAATTATAGCCAAATACAGTTTCAACTTTAGAATACAATATTTGATTTTCATGTTAAGCCTTCTAAAGTTTTGAGTGAAAAAGCAAGGCTAGTGTGTTTGATGCTCCGCCATATAGTGAACCAATAACAAGCATGACACTTGGTATCTAAAGCTAGCGTTTGATAAAAAAAAATAAAATATGTTTTATAAATTATTTTTGGATGAAGTTTTAGGTAAAGTTTCGTTATAGAATTTGACAGAAGCATTTGTTTTTTAAAAAAAAATATGATTTATATTTATAAAATTTAAAAATTATTAAAAATATTTATAAATTTGTATTATCATTTTATAATAAATATATTTCAAAAAAAATCATGATAACAAGTATAATTAACCTGAATTTGAGAAAAAGAGGAAGATATGAGTTATATATAAAAAACTACTATCATTATTACTTATAATTAAAAGAGATTCCAAAGAGCAAGCTCGTTAAATTTTGTATAATAAATTAAAATTGAAGTTTAGTGCAAAACTATAAGTTGATGCCAAAAGATGGTTAAGGTTGTTGATGAGTAGGGGTGTCAAACGGGCAGATTGGGTTGAAATAGAGATTGGGTTAGACTATGATCCGTTCAAATTCACTTTGGGTTCAAATGAGCAAAAATTTGAATTGGATCATGACTCGCTCAATCTCAATAATTTTAACATATTATTTTTTATAACTACAATTTGAATTTCAACTCAAGAAAATAAAATAAAAAGTTACAAATAGGTAAATAAATCATAGAAAATATAAAATAGATAAAAAACATATATTGCATCAATGCAAATAAAGAATCTTAGAACGGGTTAAATTTGAAGATTAAATTAAGCTCAATTGAAGATTATTTCAAAATAAGTTAAGACTTAAACGGGTTGAGATTGACGTAATTCAAATTTTCTTGAGTCTAATCTATAAAATTTGAACAAATTTAATATGTTACCTATATTTAGACTCATTTAAATACCATCATTGATGAGCATGGGCAGAAGTTGAATTTGAGAATGAGAGACAAACAACTCAAGTAAAGTAAGATGATTAATTTTTGTAGTAGAATATTTCAACTACTTGTGTTTTCTTGAAATGTGCATGAAGAAATTTAAAATATTAAAGAAAAAAAGAAAAGGAAACTCGTGAGCAAACCTCGGACCACGAGAATTTATTTTGCTTCTATCAAATTCTCTCCAGGCTTTTGTCACACGCTGCTGACCACTCTCTTTTCCCAACGCGTGGTTTTTGCTTTGTTCTCAGGCCTCAGCTCTACCCTTGTTTACTCAAAATGTCTTCCCCAAATCAAGTTAAAAGCTTGAATGGTCACTATTATAGCTATTTTATTTTATTTTCTCATCTAAAAGCTACTTGCTAGGTTTGAAAAGTTACTTCATAATTGAAATTGATGTATTTTTAATAATAGTAATTATATAATTCATTAATTATGATAATATATTTCTTTGCTAAAATATAAGTACTTGTTTTGGTTCATAAATATAATCATAAGGTTATATTAAATTTTAAAAATAAAAGTTAATTATCTGAAATTAAGAATTTATATTAAATAAATAAGAGACTTCATAAATGATATTAAATTAAATATTCAAGATATTAGACATAAAAATAATATATCTAGTCTAAGTAAAAATAAAATAGCTTACAATATAAAATGTTGAGTCAATACTCTTAAAATAAGTGAAATTGAAAATATAACATAAGTTCTAAAATCAAAATTTAACATGATACTCTTATGCAAAATTTTAACATAATGTATATAAATATGATTTAAAAGAAAAGAAAAATGTAAGTTTATAACCTTATTTAACAATGAATTCTAATTTAATTAAAAAATTAAATTACATATAAAATTATGCTAATAAAAAATAAACATAAAATAAATAAATAAATAAATAAAAATAGATAATACTAAAAATTACATAGGATCACATAAAGTAAAGGTTAAGAACAAGAAAGAAATAATTTAAACAACATATATTTTTAGAAAAAAAAATAGAAACAATAAAAAGTAAAAATAATTTAAAATAGTAAAAATAAAAATAATAAGTTTAAACAACAAATAAAAAAGAAATGAAAAATAATCAGCTTGTAATTACATCACGTAATTACTAGCAATTTACAGTCTCCCCATGAATTGGAGAATATAATTACACCTTGCCAATTACAGTCAATTATCTGCGGATAATTAATGACCAACTAAACAGGCTTACATACAATTACACCAAATCTAATTACCACAGTAGCTTTCCAAACATGCCCTTAGTTTTATTAAGTTAACTTTCATGATCATTATTTTTAAAAGTACAATTTCATGTAATTATTTAATAATGAGATAATTATAAATTTTTAGAATTTTTTTTTTAAAAAAACTTAAGTTAATATTTGATTGTTGGGTTCTTAATCAAGTTTTTATAATTATTTTTTTGTTCTTTACTTTGTATTTATTTTTTCTTATTATTCTTCATAAAATTTTGTTATTTTCTAAGACACTAGTTACTCTTTATTAATCAAATTACTCAAGACATGCCTAAAATATTTATTAACAACATCTTATTGATGAATTTGATATTTGAGCATATCCCCTATTAGCATATCTAAAATATTTATACTCAAAACAACACCTTGTTAAATTTGATTAATGAAGATTGAAGAACAATAAGAATTTTTTTAAAATAAAATAAAGAACAAAACAACAATAATAATAATAATAATAAATAATTTGATTGAAATTAAATATTAATTTTAATTTTTAAAATTTTATATAAAAATTATAGTTATCATGTCATTAAATAAGTATCAAAAAGTATTTTTGAAAATAATCATCATGAAAGTTAATTTGATAAAATTAAGTGATAATAACGATCAACTACCCAAAATTAAGTGACCATCTAAGCCTTCTGACTCTTGCGACTTTGTAAATAAAAAATAAAAAAATTTGGTCATGACTGTGATCTTTTAGTTGGACAACAAGGGATGAAAATACACATTCCAAGTTCCCTAATTAAAAGGGTAAAATATATTTGAAAATTATTTCAAACAACTAGTATTAAAAAACCTCATAAATACCTTTCTTGTTATCGATGGACAACAATCAAAATAACTCATAAATACCTTTCTTGTTATTGATTACTTCAAAATAAGAAAAAAAAAAGATCCAATTATGATTTGAACAACTCCTTTTGTCCATCTTTACTTACTCCTATTGACTTGACACAGAGATTAAGTAGTAAATGATAGGGGTAATTTTATCAAATTACCCTTTGAATATAATTAAGACAATGTATTGAAAAATGTAATAGGGAAATCACTATAATTAATGACAAGGGTAAATTAGGAACTAAGTGTAAAATTATCTCTTGATTTCATAAACTGGACAAGTATTGTTGGACATTCTAAAATAGTATAGGGGTTAAGTAAAGATGGACGAAGGGAGTATTTAAAATATGATACTACCTCCGTCCCATATTATATGATTATATTTTTATAAATATTTGTCCCATATTATATGGACACTAACTAAATTAAGATAGAATTAATTATTTTTTCCCTATTTTACCCCATCATTAATTAGTGTATTAATGATTTTTTCTAATTTAATTTAATGTGCATTGATACGAGTAAAATGATAAAATCCACTAGTATATTAATGATTTCTTAATAACTGTGTAAAGAAAAGTGCTCATATAATATGAGACAGAGGGAGTAATTTTATTTCTTCATTTAAAGTTCGGAATAAGTGCTCCTAGTAATAAAGACTAGAGGAAAAAATTATATGGGAGATTTTAATTTAACTATTCCAAATGACTATTTTTATATAATGTCAATTTTATTTCTTATATGAAGTTTAATTATCGTCATTATTTTTTTTAACTATGTATTTAATTTATTCTTTCGTTTCAGAACTATTATACCAATCTCCAGTTAAACTTGTGATTACTTAAAGTTATAATAAGCAATATAATGTATCACGATATAATTAAATTTAATTTTTTATTATATCATTCTTAAAGTTAATAAAATAAAATCTAAATAATTATGTAAGAAAAGATACATGATATTATGTTTAACAATAAAAACTCACACCTAATGTATAAAGAATCAGATGGAAAAACAGTACTATGTTATCATTTTTATTTATTAAAGCGGCAAGTCTTTATATTGCCTATTGTGTTATATATTGTTACTAGTGGCCAAGTTTTTCTTTTTTAATTTATGTGATCTAGATAAAATTTAGAGAGTCAATGATTTTAGTATTTTTTTTAATTATTTGAATTTATAATATTTTAAAGTAATTTTTAAATAATACACATTACTCTTAAGTTTCAATTTCTGTTGCACATATAAAATTCTGAAAGTCAATCAAAATTTATATTTATTTTTTAAAATATTTTAAATTATTCATAGCTGAAATAGTCAGAAAAATGATTTATTAGGGTAATATTGTAACATCAAGCAACTGAAACATACACATAAATCGGCAGTTGCTTTTAAGAAAAATAATTTATACGGATAATATTATAATTTCATAGTTGAATTAAATGAAGAAAAATAATTAAATAATAATTAATAGAAATGATATAGTAAAATTAAGTAGACACATTAATAGTCACCGTAAAATTAGCAAACACGTTATAGTCAGACACATGAAAATAATTTATTACGGGCAATATTGCAATTTCATTTTTGCAGTAGATGAAGAAATAATTAAATAATAATTAATAGAAATGACATAGTAAAATTAAGTAAACACTTTAATAGCCATCATAAAATTAAACAGACACGTTATAATTATCTACGTATTTCAAGTAGCTGAAGCAGATACGACAAAAAAATAAACAAAGAAAGTAAAATTGTCATATTCAAATAATTCAAGGTAAACTTTGCCCCCCCGCCCCCCACTTTTTTTTTCCTTAAAGTAATCTTTATAAAAAGGATATTTTTGAGATATTTTGATAGTTGAAGGACAAATTTAACGAAGGAAGACATAACGATTAAGTTTTATCTTTTAGCCAAAAATATAACAAATGTTAAAACTGACTGACTTTTAGTAGTTTAAAAGTATATTTAACCACTTTTCTTAAAAATAAAGTTAGTTGAGAAATAATTCAAATTATTTTGAAATCCAACTATATTTGACTAGTAATGAAATGAAGAAATGAGATACTCTCTCTTTCATTATACTCATCTTTTATATTAATTTTTTTTATTTTAATAGATTAAGTATTTTTTTTAACATATTGTTGGTGTATATGCATTTTATTATTAAAATAAAATATTATGTGCATATATTAGTGGTATAAATTGTGGGAGGAATGATTATTAGTTCTTGTAACTTATATGACCATTAGTTCTTGTA